>JAOTRH010447235.1:0-31419 GCA_034768845.1 Heliamphora exappendiculata
TGGTTGGGCACACCATTTATTATTGTATGGTCTCGTTGTTCTATAAATAAACCATTGCGTACCCTATTGGGGTCAACACCTTCATTTAACCTAATCATGTCTATTAACAAAGCAGGCTTGGGTTTTGAAATCTTTTACTGAATCTGAATACCGTACGATGTATGCTACTTGTTCTGAGATTAGTTGACTTCGTGGGCTTCTTGCTGAGCTAGGTTTCTCTCAGCCTAATTCCACTCCTCTCCATGCTGACAACACTGGTGCTATTCAGATTGCTGCTAATCCCGTTTAACATGAGCGCACGAAGCATATTGAGGTTGGTTGTCACTCTATTCAGGAGGCATTGGACACGCGTGTCATTTCTCTTCCTCACATTTTCACTGATCTCCAGATTGCTGACATCTTTATAAAAGCCATGACTCACCAGCGCCATCAGTTCCTCAGGGGCAAATTGGTACTTCTTGATCGCCCCGCATCAATTTGAGGGGGGATGTCAGTTAGATTATATCAAACCATAATTAGCCTATCTATTTATGGCATGATTCTTGTATTATAGCTCTAAATATCTTGTAATTCGCTGTATATTTTAGTTCTCTATTTAGTTAGATAGGATTGATATAATTGCTGAAATTCAGCCATGTAATTAGCTCTTTATTAGCTCTAACATTGTTATATAATCAGAAGAACCCTCACAATGAGGTATTGAATAAAATTGATACAAAGTTGAAGAGAAAAAGCAAATCAACAAAAAAACAGAAAAAATGCAAATCAACAACAAAAAAAAAACATTTTCTGAACTTGCAAGGCCAATATGAAGAGTGGGAATGGAATAAAAATCATGAGATGTGATGCTGAATGGGGGAATGAGTTTTGAATTGACAAGCTGCAGTGTGTGGAGGACTCACAAAATTTTACAAGAATGGATACATTTTCAGAGTTACTATAAAACGTACCCATCGATAGATGTTACTTCATGTAGGTCTTAGATGACACTGAAGATTGCACTGTACCTTTTGCATATTGCAAGGTAACAATAAACCAAAAGCTAGAATGTATATAAAGTTTTGGGATGAAAACATTATCGGTTGAAAAGGGCAATGACTGGCTTTCATTAGAAATTTAATGCACATGAAAACGATCTTTATGTGGTTATGTGGTTTCCCATACCAAACATGCTTTTGAACAAGGATATGAATTATACAGAGGCTAAACAACGTGCTTAGCTTGCCATTTTCTATTGAATAAATCAAAAAAGTGTAGTTGGTTACAACAAAATTGATGCCGATGATTCCACTGGTGTAACTTCCATTGCTCAAATCATGAATAATTTCACCGAGGAACTGAAATGAATTAGGCACAATGCATATATTCAAATCAAGCATGCAATGTAGAAGCAGGAGTAAGGATCGTAAAGCAAAATACTGTCTTCTTTTCGTATATGACCAGATGCTTATCCAGTACCATAGGTACAAAATACAAATAGTGCTATATTTCTGGTTGTCGGGAAGGATTGAAAACAAATAGACCAACAAAGAAATCCTGGATACAACAAAAGTACTCATATCTGCATTTTTTTCGTTCTAGAAATGCATTGTCCACATATCATATAATATATATGTAACGTAGAGGCTCACATTTAGAGACTCTTTAAGAGAGTGCCATGTGTCTTTTCTAAAGTCATAAAAATGTGCCATTTTTCTCTCTTTGCTCCATTATTCCTTCACTTTCTATTTACGTTTTTTAGATATAATTCATCTTTTCATCTACTGCAACTCTCCTCTTCCTCTTTTCTTATTCTATCAAGTGCCGTTCTTCCACTTCTTCCTTTGTTTTTTTTGGTTGCAAATGATATATCTTCTTATTTGTTGCTTCTTCTTTAATTTTCTCTCCTTCGTTGCCTTTTCATTTATGCATTCATTCCCTTTTTGAATATTCTTATTGATCTAATGGAAGACAGAGAAGGCATGTTACCAGAATGCCTTTAGTAGTATTAAAGGAAAATATTTTTAACAAAAATAATGGCTTGGAGATAAGAATTCCAAGGTTCTTCAAAATAATTTGCTATCAACAAATCAAATAGCCGTGATGCCCATTGACTTACTCTGCTTATGTTAAACTCCTCTTTAAAAATAAGAATAAAAAAAGGAAAAAAAACTTATGCATTTAAA
This sequence comes from Heliamphora exappendiculata, assembly GCA_034768845.1. Classification (NCBI taxonomy): domain Eukaryota; kingdom Viridiplantae; phylum Streptophyta; class Magnoliopsida; order Ericales; family Sarraceniaceae; genus Heliamphora; species Heliamphora exappendiculata. The sequence goes on from JAOTRH010447235.1 coordinate 2,166, forward strand.
ATAGTATATTTGTCTTTGCGATATGTATTAGGAAGCAATTTATTGACATAGTCAATACGAGTTATTTGGCTAACATATTAAGACTAATACTAACATCTACAATATGGCAATTATTCTTTGTGGTTAACATTGAAATTCTATTTCTACCTTGTGTAGCCAATAATAAGTTTTTCTTTTAACAAAAAGAAAAAGAAAAAGTTCATGCCGGTGATATTCAAACAAAAAATAAGAAAAGGAATATCTACAAAAAATAACTTATAAATATGTGGGACATAAACTAAGTATATGCATGTAGTGTCTAATACTCTAATTTCAAAATTTGAACTCTATTGGTATTTACTATTTAACCATATTATTCCTTTACTGGAAACTACTTCGAAAGAATAGGCCTTTCCCATTGATCATGTTAATGTCAAACTAATTTTTAGCGTTATTTGATGATATTGTTAATCTTGATAAATTGGTTCCATGCCATCTACGAAAATAGAAAATTTTGATGAATACGCTATTATCAATGAAAAATAAATAAATATTTGGATATTTCCTTGTATGTTTTTCTTAAAATAAGAGCATAAATATTAGTTGTAGGTCGAATTTATCATAAATTTGGGAAAAAAATGATTCCCTTCCTAATATAACATTCATAAACTTGAGCTTAAATACGGTGACAACCAATACAATTGCTTTTAGAGGCACAAAATAAAAAAATAGCATTTTCTAAAATTAAAAAGTCAGATAATAATTAAAAATATAACGGAACCGTGCATAGCATGGGTAGAAAACTAGTTTATGATATATATGCCTGAATTATATTCGTGTAGTAATAAGAACACTCCCGCATCGCATCACATGTATCGCCTTCATATTTTAATTTTTGTGTTTGTATGTCAAAAAAATTGAAAAGTTCCAAGGGAACATGCACCAGTTGATTAGACTACAAAATAGTTCCTCATAAGCATTTTCCAATTAAAAAGCATCAATAAACAAGTTTTGACATGGATGCAGACTGTGGGGTGTAAGCATCAAATGCAAATTTAAGATCCCAAGAAACAACAAAAACCAAAGGCTCTTTTTACCCCTCTCTGAACCAATGCCACCAACAAAAGTATTTTGAGGCTAGAGAGAGAGAGAGAGAGAGAGAGGAAAACGTTTCAAAACAAGGAAAAGTCCCAAAACGCACGGCTCATTTCATGAACTTTCACATCAAAATAAACAACCCAGCTACACAACTGACTCCATTTGAGCTTCTTCTCATTGGCAGAATGTATAGAAAAACAATCAAACCAACAAAGCGTCCGAGGACGAAAGAAAAACTGAAGTGATCATGCCAAATCTCTTCTTACAAAAACCCATGCTTTTATCACCTTCTCCTTCATCAAATCCATGGCTCTCAATTCAAATAATAAGTCACTTTTTCCATAAGCTAATTATTCAAGTAACAAGCAATAAATTCTCTTAACAAGTACAATCAAGCAAACAGGAATTGAAAGCTGAAAAGAACAAAAAGATAACAAAATAAAAAGTTTATCAGTTGTGCTACCTGCACGGACTTCCAACCACTGATCAAATCACAAAGACAAGGATTGGGACTGAGTACTTAGAGTCCCAATCCTTGTATCTGTAATTGGTTTAACCGGTAGTTAGTAGTCCGTCTAATTAGTGTTTTTGAAAGTTTATCTCATATTTTTATTTCTTACACTTGCTTCGCTCTTCAAAACAAATTTCATGAAAAGAAAAAAAAAAAAAACTAAACACGATAATCAACTATATTCTATATAACGAAATCATTTAAGTTTAATTTTGACTCTGTCATTTCTTTCTCCTTTTTTTCCCATTCTTTTCCTCATGTTTCTCGGCAACCACACAGCATGAGACAAAGAAACAGAAGTCGAACCTTCGAAGTCGCTTTGAGGAACTTTCCCGCTCGATTTCCGGCTGTACAAACACGAAACAGAGCCCCTACTCTCTGCAAAACCCTAGCACACATTTGCCGATAACATCGAACAATCGAGCCCGAACACGACGTCTTTTCAACAAAATACATTAATATATAATTGAAAACGAAATCTATAATAATATGTATATAAATAAACACACACACACACACTGACAAACACAGTTACAAACTATTGGTTATATACAAATATTGCATACAGGAATATATATATATACACACACACAAATATTTGTTCTCTTGTGTGAGTGTGTTATCGTGCGCTACAGTCAAAGAGATTTAAAATCGTCGTCACATGTCCACTATCAAACGACAACAATTTGGAAAATGCACACCAGGTCACTTCCGTACTCTTAACCTACGCACCTAAACGAGTCCTTAAACGATCACCCTAGCCGAGTGGCGGCGATTTCGTCCAACGTCATTTTCCGGCGGGTATCTGGCGAGGGATGAAGTGGTTGCCGACCTTTTGAGGCAGTTAGAAACTCTGATTTTTGGTGGTAAGAAGAAATCCACGCGAGGCAGCGGCGCGTGACTGGGAGATTCGAGTTGCAGGTGAATTCGCGGGAACCGGCGTTAAAAAGATAATCGGAGAAATTTGGCAGAGATTTGGGATAATTATTCAATGCTTGGGGAGTAATTATGTGGTAGTTTTGGAACAATATGTTTTATTATTTATTTAATAATATAATAAAAATATTTTTAATAAAATAATATTAAACTTATTTTTATTATGTAGAGAAAAAAAAAGTCAATTAATATATATTAAATATTTTTATTTTTAAAAAATATTCATACATAATATTCCGATATTATCTAATAATTTGCCTTTAGCTCGTGGCTGCTTCCTTCCAAGTTCTTTAAAATTTTGAAAGTATTTGTCAAGATTATTGTTAATTTTAAATTTTTAACTATTAGTTTTAACTATAAATTATAAAATTTTTCAAACATTCATAACTTCTAATATAATTTATAATTATTTTTTTTTTATTTCAATTATAAGTTATAATATTTATCAATATAGTTACAACTTCTATTACAAACTACAACCTATAAACTACTAGTAATATAAAAAAATACCAATTTATTCGTTTCAATAAATTTAACAATAAAAAATCTCTATTTATAAAAATTGTATATATCTTAGAAAGGATTTTAGGTTTTCTTTATTTTCTAAGTAAAAAAAGATTTTTTAATTTTTGTTTTATAGTATTTTGTTATATTATTTTAATGATATTAACTGTTCATATTATAGACTACATTGAGAATATTATATGTATAAAAAAATAAATTAATCAAACACCAATAATTATATAATGGGAAGACACATTTATCTTAAAATTATAAATGACAAATATGATTTTAAAAATAAACTTTATATATATTTTAGATTATGTGATCCAATTATCTAATTATTTGTTTTTTTTATCAATTTAATTTTTATATGAATAATTTTCTCAATAAATATAAACAAGATAGGCTAATGGTAAAAATTGAAAAATAAAAATGGAGAGGCGTTCATTTAGAAAAAAAAAAAGAAAAGAAAAAAATAGATGCCATAAAAAATAAGTACTATCAGGGAGTCATGTTGTTTAAAATATTGAATAATCATTTAAAAAATAAAAAAAATGGTTCAAGACTTGATAACCATTTTTCTTTGACGGGATGGTTGGCCTAAATTTGATAATTTAGTTTTAAGTCAAGTTTTATTTATTTTTAACTTTAAGTCTTTTAAACAAAATAAACTTGATAAATTTTAAAAATAAATTAAAAGTTAAAAATTATTTAATTTAAAATTATTTTAAATCAAAAAATAATAAGATAATGAGTTTAAAAATCTATTATAAACATTTTTGTATTATTTTTACATAATTTTTATTGTTAGGATCTCTTGCTCCAAACAATGAATTTGACATCTATACTATTATAATAATAAAAAGAAACAGCTAATTTGGTAAAGTTCCTTGTGACTTTTTATTTACAAAAAAAATTTCAAAAGTATTTAATATTTTTATCCCTCGTATTTTGCTAAAGAAATAAATTATAAATTCTTAATTTTTATAATTTATGACCTAACGCAATGTGTGGGCACAATCAATAGCGAGAAATAATGACAAAACTACGGTAAAAAGATTTGAATAACTATTTTCTTCTTAGTTTGTATTGAATTAAGCTATTATGCTTAATTTGTGATAAGATATGAGTATTTAGTTTATTTTTATTTAATTATATTTGAGTTATCTAATTATTTTATTAAATTAATATATCAAATAATGTGCTATTACAAATATTGATGTAATAATTTTATATAAATTTTATTTAAATCCACGGCTTGTGTCACATGATTTAATTTATTAAAAAGAAAAAATTATTAGATGCTTTCGGAGTATCATATAAGTAATATTACGTGGTACTCTCAACAAATAAATAATCATAACCTACACAATATGAGTTACTCTTTATCTCCTAACTATTGAATAAAAATGAGTTATCATGTTTTTATCGTAAAATTTATCGTCACCATATTACATGGAAACACCACATGAACTTATCGTATAAAATTCTGAGATGACCGAATAATTACTCATTAAAGAGGGAACCGATTCTGCAAAAGTGATTTTTCCTTCTAAGATAATTATGTGAGTATGTGTTTGAACGCTACAGTAATTATTCAATAGTTTTGGAGTATTATTTATTATTATTTAATTAAAATTTTTATTTAATTATGTATGAAAAAATATTTTGCACCAAAAAAATAAGAACTTATTTTTGTTTAATAGATATAAGATAAAAATAACTTATTTAATACATCTAATATATTTTTATTTATTAAAAATATTAGGTAAAGTACTGGTAACCCGACAGTAGCTAATAATTCCTGAATGAGGAGGAAGATGCGTCACGCGAGCATTTGCTTTTTCTCCTTCCCATCATGGCGTTGTGTCAAGTGCATTGCAAAGGGGGTTGCCACTTAGAGAGTGGACACTAGAAAAGAGGATTTCGCACAAAAGTCATAGGAATTTATAGATTCCCCCTTCCCCCCGCCCGGGCTGGGATTCTGTTTCCACTATACATCTGAAAGCCAAGTGCCTTTTTTACAGTTTGCAATTTGAAGATCACACTTGCTTATGTTTTTTTTTTTTTCAAAAACAAAAAAACAAAGAAAAGTGGTTCTTTACTCTGATAGGGAGTTCTTCACTCGGAGTTTAAAACTAATAACTCTTTTTAATTTAGACCTATCTCGATCTTGCATTTAAAAGGAGTTGAAGACTCTGTTGTGAGCTAAATTGCAACAGGAGTGTTGTGGTGGTAATTTTTTTTTATTCGAGATTTTAAAATTTAATTAGAATTATTTATTATATTTAATTCATTAAGTAGGTAATTCTCATAAAAAAGTAGGTTAATCGGGCATTACTATCTATCTGATTAGAGTATGTTTATTTTAAAAATAATAATTACCTTATAATATTTTGAGAATAAGTTGTCAAATAAATATATCTGTATTATATGACTAACAATTTTTGATTGATTTAATTTTTTTTACAGAAATTACCTACTCAATTACCTTAATGTAATAAATAATTTCGATAAAATTTTAATATTTTGAATAAAGCATAATTGCTCTCACAGCGCCCGTGCTGTGATTAGCCTCACAACAGGGTCCTCAGCTCCCATTTAAGACCCACTTTAACGGCTTATATATTATGAATCTCGCCCCATTGACAACATGGGCAATGTTTTTCCCACCATCATCCTTCGCTCGTTACTGGATACTGCTATTAATAGGAAAACTACTCCAATTTTGCCTCTAAGCTGGATGGATAGCTGCGGACGAAAACTAAAGTGCGTGGGCATACAGTTTTTTTTTAACAAAAATCAATAATGTTTTTTCGCTACGTTTTTTTAGAAAAAAACCTACCACTATTTTGAAAAGTCAATTATACTTCAAGAAATTAAAAAAAGTGTCAATATAGTGTCAATATCTTATATACTATAACTTAAAAGTAAAAGACAATAATATTTTAGAATATTTCAAAAAAATAAAAACTTTCCCAATTAATCTATTTTTCTTCTTCTTCTTTTTTTTCTAAAAAATCTAAACCTATTAAGAGCCAATTTTTTTAGATATTTCAAATGTAGAGGATTAAGATAAGGATTTACAGTTCTCGTCCAAGTTGACTGAACATGTGTCGTCCACGTATGATAAAATGAAGTAAGATTTTAGAAAGAGAAAATTAATAGAATAATTTAATAGAGTTTTTGCTTGTAAGATAGAGTGCATACATTTGTCTTCTGGTGTATTTACTATTTATAGATAAGAATATACTTGATTCGCTTTGGGAATTCGACCTGATCCGAGTAAGTTGAGTTGTTCTCTCTTTAACTAAGATATTGCTGTTAATCTGATAGTTACTTGTCACTGCTATCACACTTTTATACATTTCTACAAGTTCTTGTTGTTATGTCAAGCTGTCCATCCGTACTCAAACTCAATGTGGGTTAGGTCAACCTTTCCTGACACTCTGGCTACAGAGGCAGTTTAATTGCTACTGACTGTTTATCATGAGTATCACCTCTTGATAAGTGTATCATGGGCACAGATTATCATATATCGTACTCCGAGCTCGACTTTCAAGGTCTCTCAACACGCGTTGTTCGGCTATGAGCATCGAACAATACTTCCTTTGGAGCTCGATTAGGAGTCCCCTCCTCCGAGTTCAAGTCGGATCATATGACCGGTATTCGGCCATATCTGCCTCGAGCTCCTAAGCTCGATAGTCCTTACTCTGGTGCTTGGCCCCCTATCCCGAGCTTAGAGGAATACCCCGAGATGTAATATCATGGCCAGGTGTCTTTCGGCGCTATACGTCATTCTACGTGAGTACGTGAATGCTAGGTGGTTCTGCTCGAGATTTAACCTCGTTCACCAAATGTCAACTAATTTTTATGAGTCATGTTAACCGCTCAGTTAGCGTAGTTAACAGACTAATATGAACAAAAAAAATATATCATATAAATATAATTAATATATTTTTGTAGGTGTGCTTATTATTCTCATAGATATCAATATATCTTTGCACGAATATACATGCATTAAATACTTACTATCTATTACTTAATGTGCAATAATTAATATTTTTAAAAAATTTATTTATGGGAAGAACTCAAAAATTCCCATTCATAAATACAGGCACACATGTTTTATTGCAGTATTCTTAGGACCCATTTGATTATGTGATCTTTTTTTGAAGATTATTAAAATTTTGATAAGATGAAAATGATAAATTATATCATGGGACAAATGGCACGGTTGATTGAAGGAAAATACCTTATCCTGTGAAATAAATGAAAATAAAGGATTAGATACAATTAGATCATGGAAGTATATATAAGCAAAATACTAGCAAGCCAATGGGTAGTTTTGCAAGTCCTTAACAAAGAACTACCCCATCTTGACAAAGCCCCAATGCTTTCTAGTGAGAGAACTTCTAAATTCACACGTTAATGCGTATATTGCTCACCATTTACATTAAAATTTTCTTTGTGATGCTAAATATTTGTACACTTTTTTTTAAAAAGTGTACTCAATTTTTTTTGTATGCATTTAAAAGCTCAATTCGAATAGTTACAAAGAAAATAAACAAATAATACAAGTAGTACAAACGAGCTGAGTCGAATTGAGCATTCACAAATTTGATTTTTTTTATGAGTTTGACCTTGGCACAAGCTTGAATAGAATTATTTATTTTTATTTGAATTCGGCTCGTTTAAAATAATTTTATTCGAGATCGATTCGACCTTAGCTCGAATAACATAATCAAACCCGAGCTTATATTTTAGCTTTTTCTAACGGGCCAAATTTGATAAAAGTTTTAGATTTTATATGAATATTAATATATACTCTAAACACAGGCTTAACGAGTCTGTATTAAGTTGAAATGAGTTATTAAATGAATTACTTCCGAGCCCATGGAAGCCAAGTTGAACATGTACGAGTCATTTAGTAAATAAATTGAATTTAAATGAATTCTAACTTATATTCAAGCTCGAATTTTTCATAAATAACTAGGTTTGTTAGTATCTTTTGAGGCCCAAATCAACGGTTCAGGTTTAATTGTGCCCACCAAGATGAATTCAATTCGGGCTGAAATTCAACCCTAACTCATTGTTTGGGTCTAACCCAACGTCACATTATTGTTAATTGGGGGTTCGGGCAGTTTGGGTGTTTTGGAGGGATAAAGTTTAATGTTTCGTATTTTTGTTTTGAAAAATGTGTCAACTACAAATAAAAATATATTTGATAATTATTATTATTTTTTATAAAAATATAAATAATTTCAAAAACTTACTAATTTTTGTTAATAAAAAAATATACTTTTACTTATTTTGTAAACAAGTTTTCATTTCTTTTTTTCTCAATCACCTCAACTTTTATCTCTTGCTAGTTACTATCATCGGCGGCAAATACTTTTGAATACTACCTTTGACAATTATCTCTAGCCACTCCTTCCATTTATCGGCCACTACCTTCACGTGTTGTTGGAACTATGAAGAAAATTTAAATTTTTTAATAGACAAATCGAGTAGTGGTACAACTTGCAGGAGAAATCGAGAGAGTGAAAAATCGCTCGACAAACTGCTCGAGCGGTCTGTGCGGGGAGAACGCGCCAATTATAGGCTGCTAGAGTTTGTGGCAGTCATTATGTTATTATGTTTTTTTGAAATTTTCTTGTATTTTCTCTCCATAAAATTCGCCTCTTGTCTTTTTTTCAAGAACATAGTGAAATTGTGTGATTCCTTGTACGTAAAAAAGATCAGTTTTTTAAAAAATACTTTTCTTTAATGAGCTTTTATAAATATGGTTTGATTTTTAATTTTTAGATTTTTTTAACTAGAACAATTAGAAAACTAAAAAATTGAATAAAATATGAAAATAATTTAAAACAAATCAAAAAAATCCAATTCCTTCATAAAATGCGATTTCTTTCGATTTTAGTAAATTTTGTTAACTTTGGCAAAAAAAAAATCACTTATTAAATTTTACTGGTTAATACTAATTAGAAAAGTAACAAATTTGATAAGAATATGAAAAGGTTTTTAAAAGCCCAAGAAAATAATTTATTCAGTGAAAATGTAATTCTTTTCGTCTTTAGTAAGATTTTTTTTACTTTAATAAAAAAAATTATTTATTCAATTATATTGAACGGGTTTAGAAAAATAATTTTATTATAAAAAAATGTATTAAAAAAATATTAATTAGACCAAAAATACTATGAAAAAGATCAGAAGTTTCAAAAAGGCTAACCAGCCGGTTAGCATATAATCCTCTCTGCTCCAAGATTTGCATTTATAGATTTCCAGTGCAAAATGTAACGAATCAAGTTGTTCATAGATTCCCATAATTAAACTATAACGATTTAAGTAAATTATTGATTTAGTAACATGAATAAAAATTTAATAATAGGATAAAAAATATATAAATTAAAGTTACTAGTAGTATTTCACGTATTTCAATATACATTAAATTGATAGTTTATATCCCCAACAACTAATATGAAACGAAACATTACAATATTCTCAATCAAAACGCGATATTTTCGTCGCGGTATTATGATCTTCTATTTATTAGCGTGGTGTATATAAACCTTTTGACAGATACAAATCAACTCAATCCATTAGCGTATACAGATATATTCTATCTCAGGATTTTGATTCATTTTCGTAGCATCTATTTTTCTAACTATACTGCCTCAAAACCTTACATAAAATCAAAATTTGTTCTAATATCATTTATATAGACTATAGTGCACTACTTGAATAAAAAATTTGCAACACAAATTTTTAAATTTAAATTATTAGTAGTAATTCACTGAATTTGTTATATATTAAACTAGTAGCTTTTATCCAATCGATGTCATAAAATGTCATAATATTATCTATTCAAACACGCGACGCGACATTCATCAAATTAATAAATTTTCTCTTGGCTGAAATTGCGAATAATAGCTCATTAGTATAAACATAATATACTAGCTTGATGTTTCTACCTCGTGTCTCTATTTTCCTAACCAAAGCACCAAAGAGACTTCTTTTTTTTTTTTTTTTTTTTTTTGTAGATGATTAGGAAATAAAATGTTTATCTAGTATTCGTAAAATTTGAGAAAAAATCGAATCCCAAGTTACTTGAGCTAATAAATGGGCGTTATGACAAAGGAGGTAATCCCATAAATCTGTCCCAAGATTCGAGGGGGGAATGGAAGCAACCAAGATTGCCAAATCGGGTCGGCTACTCCATCCGAAGTACTGAGGTGATGACCAAACTTACTCATCCAATCAATGACCTAATTGTGAATGGTAGGCTAAATGTTTTGAAGACACTTCAACTGGAATTAGTAAACAAAAAAGAAACATGAGCAAACTAAGAGGAGACCTACTCGAGTCACTCAAGTAGCGTAGCACAAGCAACTCTAATAACTCGAATTTATGTCAAGGGGGCGACAAATATCTGACTCCTACTGACTCAGATTAAATAAAGGTTTATGTGAGATGTACTCGAACTAATGGGAAACTGAGCTACATGGACATGCCAGCAGTTCGGCTAACTGATATAGCATGTTTTGCATCAAATCAGGAAGAGAACGTATCGTCTCAAGAATTATGTGGAGTTCGACCCACTCGAGGTGTGAGGATCCAAGTTACTAGGACCTCCAGCAGCTCGGACACCTAATACTGCTGCTCACTGCATAAAAGCATGTGACACTCCATAGCACTGACTATGAAGCATAACCCCAACTGTGAGTGAAGATATTTTACAGTACAGACTATGACAATAATCTTGACTACTTGATTATATTATCATGGCACATACCATGAAAACATCACAGACTGTAAATGTAACTCCAACTACCTAATTATGATGACTTAACATAAATTATGCGGTTTAGCACAAACTGAATGGCTAAAATATAACACATACTATATCATTATAGATTCTCCTAAGAATCGAAAGAATGCTTGAGAGACAGATGAAGACTGTAGCAGTATAATTCTGCACGGGACGTTAGGAGAAATGTAACTTTGTGGTTAATGAAATGATTTTTCACACCAGGGAAAACCCTCGGGACCCACCTACTCGAGTAGCTCGAGTGAACTTCAATTCTAATGAATTTAGAAATGCTCAGATAAGATCTTTTGATCTCCGATGATTACTTTTCATGATCTGATTAGAGCTCTTGAAAGTTATATTCCAATCCTAATAACTCCTCTCGAGGGTTATAAATATGGGAGATGGTTGCGCTTCTAATGGATTATAATTGAGATTCTGATTCAGTTGATTCACACTGCGAGATATTTCGACAACGGCTAGCTTTCTTCTTTATCCAATCATCTCTCTTTTCGTTCTGTATTTCTGATTATTTTGCATATTTCGTTTCTTTAGTATTTATTAATTATTTTCTTCTATAAATTATTAGTCCAACAAATTGAATAAAAAATTTAACCACACGGCTCTATATTTAATACTAAGTTATTAGTTATTGTACATATTTCAATATATATTTGACTAATGTTTTTTATTTTAGTAATATTACATCATCCGACAACTTAGTTTTAAAATCGATTTTAAAGCTAAATAAGTAAAAAATTAGTTTATTTTTTTTAGTAATAATTGATTTTAGTAATATATATTTTTTGTTTAAAATCGATTTTAAGTTAAATAAGTAAAAAGTTTATTTGATAAATTTCAAACTAAAAGATAATAAGTCAAAAAGCTTCAGTATAAAATCGCTTTAAGGTCCTAATTGGCAACTAACTTAAAAGTTAATTTAAAAAAAACTAAATTGAACTTAAAATAAGTTGTTTGGTAACTTAGTTTTTAAGCTAACTTTTTTAAAGTTAATTGTTTGGGTAAAAAATTAGTTTTTTTTTTGTTTAAAGTAGACAATTTTACCTTTTTATATATATATATATTTGATATTAATAATTATATGTAGTTAATAGTGATAGTAGTAAATAAGTTATAAATAAATATGTATTATTGTATTTTAAAAGATGTAGGAGTTTAAATAAAAATATTTTGAGAATTTACGTTTTGATTTGATTTTTTTTTTGCCAAATAGATAAGGGAACTTTTTGACAATTTCAGGGGTTAGGAACAATTATTATGGGTCCTATTTGGTAAACTTATTTAGGAATAAGTCATAACCACTTTTTAACTATTCCATAAAAATTTATTTTTTAAATATATGATTATTTTAAACAAACATACATTTATACTCTCTTATCATACTTTTAATTGTCGTCTCCCGTTACACTATTTCTATTTCTGCTTTTATTTATAGTGCTTTTGGCTTAAGTAGAAGATAAACTTGAATAAGGTAAAAAAAATTAATAGATCAAAGAATGAGCAATAGATATTTTTTGTACGTAATTAAAAATGTCTCATTTTGTGCCGAAAATGAAACATTTGTACAAATGAAATATTTGATATATCTAACTAAGATTTTTTATTTTTATAGAAAAACGAGACATCTCCTTTATGTAATTGTAAATATATAATTTGTGTGAAAATATGCCATTTTTTATGTGTAACTAAAAATTATTTTTTGTACAAAAAAAACAATATATTTTTCCTATTTCTTATGTGTAAAACCAAGATTTCTTGAATGTTATTGTTTCCTAATGATATATCTTTTTGTTTAAGCCGTCAGAGATTTTTGCCAATGAAGTTTGCAAATTTTCTGATTCACATTTTTTTTCAATACAGTGAGATTGTGTTCCTCTTTCAACATCAGATATGTTGAAAATCCATTGCAATTTTGTATTGCATTATTCATACGAATGTACCTTTTTATCTTGAGGGTGTTTTTGGTAGAATCATTTAAAAGAGTATTAATTATAAGTTAGGGACTTATCCCTAAACAAGTATCTCAAATGGGTCATAAGCCTAAAACTCCCAATAATTTAATGAAAAAATGTCAATATGAGTAATTTTGAATTTTTCAATCCCATCCGCATGTTCTTTAAGGGCACTGCTGATAAAAAAAATTTAATTAAAAAATAAATTTTTTTACCAATAAAAAAATTTTAATTAAAAAATAATTTTTTTTAACAAAAAAAAAATTAAATATAGAAAACCCTTGGCCCACGAGCCCCTGGCCCTTGAACCCTCCGGATCCTTAGACCCCAGAACTCCAGATCGTGACCCATGTATTCCCAGACCCCTGACACCTAGACTTTCGACCCCTGGACCCATGATACTCAACTTCTGGACGCCTAATGTGGTACCTCATCCCACATCAATGGGAGATAGAAACTGAATTTAGTATATAAAGAAACTTGTAGATTACTACTAATAACTTGAATTTAAGAATTTTGTGTCATGCTGTTAGGCTTTATATTCAAGTTATTAGATCAGTAGTTCACTTGGGTCGTTACACCTAACCCATGAACCCAGATCCCCAATCACTAACCACTGGGCACCAAACCCCGACCATGGGTCCCCGACTCCCAAATCCTAAATCCCAATCCCAACCCCAACCCCAACCCCGAACCCTAGGCACTCGATCCCTGACCTCGGGTTGTTAACCTTAAACCCCGATCTTAGTTCCCGAGCATAGATTCCAAAATTTGACACCAGTCCACGAGCCCTTGGCCCTTAACTCCCGATCCTCACTTGACCCCTAGACTTTAGACCCCAAAAACCTTAGAACCCTTAACCCCCAAATGTCACCCCCAAAACCCTAGAACCTTGGACTTCCAAACTCCCAAAGCCCAACCCCTATCTCAGACCTCAAATCCCTAAAAACCTAAAACACCAAAATATTTTATTAAAAATTATTTTACATTAAAACAAATGAAACTTTAGTTTCATATCCCTTACCGTCCATGAACTCAATATCTCTCCCTATGGGACTTGTTATCCCTCAAATTATGGAATTTAGTCTTTCAAGATAATTAGTTCAATTATTATTTTAGTGAATAAACATAAAATTAAGGTGTCGTTTGGTAACGCTTATGTTTTCTATTTTTTGTTTTTATTTTTAAATTTTTCGTAAACTGTAAATAAAAATATATTTGGTAATTATTTTTGTTTTCAAAAAATTGTAAACAGTTTTCAAAATTTATAAAATTTTAAAAAATAGAAAAAATATATTTTCACTTGTTTTGTAAACAAGTTTTGATTGAATTCTTCCGTAACCTCCAACTACTACTTTTCAAATATTTATATTACCAAACATGTTTTTGTTTTTGCTTTTTTATAAAAATAAACAAAAACATATTTTTTATTTTTTATAAATAAAAAAAAACTATAAATATTACCAAACGAATACCCAGTAATCATTGTGAGTCCAATTCAATTTTTTTAATTTATAACTCCAAATATGACTCAAGGAAGGAATTCCACTCAACTGTCATATTTAATTGATCGAATTAATAATAAAATGATATATAATCTCACTTGATAAGTAATCTCATGAGACTAATAATGAATGAATTAGTAATATCACATTTTTTAATTATTGTATATCTCACATTTTATGAGATTAATAATTCAATTGATATATAATTCTTTTACTATTTGTTAAATTTAAATAAAAAATATATAATTTTATGAGATATATAATTCAATCTCGTATCTAATTTGATCAATTAAATATGTTCAAAAAATTTTATTGGCGCTGACAAGTCAACTTACTATTTTGTGGGGATCATTGAGTAAATTATACATAAAAAATTAAATTAATTTATGCAAACGATGTTGGGATCATATTTATCTTTAAAAATAAATAATAATTATAGTTTAAAATTAAATTATTATTATTTTTCATATTATTCTAATCCAATCATTGAATTACTGTCCTTTGATCATTTTGATTTTTTTTATGTTCCGAATAAGACTTCTATTGTTGAGAATTATTTCCAAACTAAATCCTGATAAATCAAAGACTTAATTAAACGCCGAAATGAAACCCTAAAGTCTAATCCACAGTCGTTTTTCGGGCAGCACCCAAGTCTACGATATTTTCGTCATTTCTCTTGAAGTGGATCTGCCCAACCTGCCCGTAGCCCTCTCAGAATAACGGGCAGTTCTCTTCAGCAAAGCTCCACACATCCACTATATCTATCTCCCGGTCTCTGTTCTCTCTACGATTTCCATCTGACGGTCCACAATCAACGTAGCCTCTGGTCTCTGTTTCCTGAGGTTTTTGACCCCGAAACGCCCAGATCTGCTTCATCCGAACTCAGATCTCCATCTCTGGTACGTTTCTCTTCTCTGATCTGCTTTAACTTTGAGGTCATCTTGAATTCTGACCTTTATTTGTACGATCTCTCACATTTCGAGTTCGATCTGTGAATTTCTATCGATTTCCATCGCTTTCCAGCTCTAATAGTTATATAGTGGTTTTTTCTCTCATTTTTACGTTTATTTTGCTTAGGTTGTGATTGATTTGTTTGAATTTCTCTTTTTCCAGCAACTTTTGACCTATTTTCCTGCAAATTTTCTTATTCCAATGCATTTTCCGGGAATCTCTTCGTCGGCCAATATTCGAATAAAAATAATAGTCTTCTGTCTTCTTCTAGTTCAGCTACAAATACTTTGTGGTTTCTTTAGTTTTTTATTTTATATATTTTCTCTTTTTTGCTATAAAACTATTAGATTTTCTATGTTGTCGGTGTGTTTTGATTTGAATCCAACGGCTGGGACGGAAAAGTTCATGGATCTTATGGTCGTACTGTTTGCAGGCTGTCGCGTGCCGTACAAATGGAGACTAACCGTGGTTCAGTTAGCGTCGCTACTTCAGTTAACCAGACTACGCTAACTTACGCTACAGCTCTGGTCAAAACTCAGCTTTCAGCTCAAACTCAAGTAAGCTCCGTCGTTATAGATTTCTCCTTCAACGCTTTAACCGCTGCTTGCGATGTAAAACTGTTATGTGTTTTTTTTTAAATTTATTTATTTAATTCTGAACTGGTTGCTATCGTGCGCTACAAGCATTCAGTGCATTGTAGCATTGTATTTAAATTGAGCCTTGGGAATTTGTCTTTTTCATTTTGTATGCAAATCTGCTTCGCTAGCGTGAAGTTTCAGTTACCATTTGCGCTTTCATACTGGATCTGCTTTTGGCTGCTTTGTCTGACTCTTGGTTTTTTCCGTCGTTGCTAAAATGCGCTTATATGTTTTTTTTTGTTGGCCTGGTTGTTTTATGACTTTGGTAGTCTGCAGCCGTAATTTTGGACCATTATTATGTAATTATTTACGTGATATTTTTATTTAATTATTTAATAAAAAATATTTTAAGTAGAATGACTTTTTTGTGGGTTATATAAGAGAGAAAAAAAAAAGTGGTGCACTTAATTTGCACTTATAATATTTTGTAGTTTGCGGGAAATATATCACATAATTAAATGATTTTCCTATGCTGTCTTCCAATATTTTAGCGGTTGGGTTAAGATTTTTGCTAACTTGCACGTAGGGTGCATTTTAGCATAAAAATCCTGAGACCAGGGAAAAGAGAACCACAACTAAGGTATGGGTTGGGAGAAGATGTATTATGCCCTGTTTGGGATACTTGCTTATTTGCTTATTTAATGTTGTATATTTTTGTTTTTAGTGAATTTTTTTTATTATTTAGTCAAATTATTATATTTTTAGACTCCTTTCATAGAGACGAATCAAAAAAATAAAAATTTTTAATTAAAATATAAAAAAAGTTTAGAAAAGACAAATAAGTTAAAATAAGTCAATAACCCAAATTTTATGTTGCTTATTTCGTCTTTTAGTGTATTTTTTTAACTTTTGATCGAAATTTTTTACTTTTTGAGTTCATTTCATCGAAACAATTCGGAAAAGTATAAAAATTTAGTTAAAAATTAAAAAATGTTCAAAAAAGACAAATAAACAAAATTAGCCCAAAAAAGGGATATTATTATATCGCCGGCAGATTATGACCACTGTCTAAGGCCCATCATGGACCACAGGATTGATTTGGCGTTCACTTTAAGTGGAGCTCGTGTGAACCTAATGCAATGGGAGTCCAACAGGGAATAACCAAGTAATTTTCCATGGTTTTGGGTATCATTTGAGTGCGGTTGGTGCGATGTGGGCCCGTTTGGCACATAAAATATATTTCTTCATTATTTAATTGAAAGAAAGTTAAAAGGGTAAAAAAAAAGTATAATTTATCTATTTTGTTTGTGTGGTACATATTTTGGATTCCACTTTGTCTGAGGTGATGTCACAAGTGAACGGTATAAAAAATGACAATGTGAATAAAAAATCAATAAATTATTAATAGTAAATAAAATCTCGAGTTTTCTTTGTTTAGAACTTAAGAAGTGTACGAGATGGGTAATAAACGAGTTATCTTTTACATATGTTCTTCTCAATGTTAAATCTTGGTTTTATTAGTGCTTAAATGCAGATCTATTTGCACTTTGGCCTCGTTCGGATTTTTGATTATTTTTGAAGGGATGGATAAATGGTGAGATTTGGTTGTATTAGTTATAAGGTGTGATAAGATAAATGGTATAATTAAATTATATTAGTTATACGTTGGGATTTGATTGTGTTAATTATATTTGAATTATGAGATAATTATTTTCACCATTGCATAAAATAAAAAGTAATTCAAAAATTTTATTATTCAACAATACCATAATTTCTATGATATTAGTTATCCTATATTTAATATTTTACATACGGCATAACTTATTCAATAGTCTAATATGGAAGGTTGGTCTGTCGGCTAAACAAATAAGAAGACTGCATTGCATTGATTTTTAGTTGAAAAAATAAACAAGGAACTTGATTGCTCTAAAGTTCTTAGTGTAATCCATAGTTTTTGGGACATCAAAGGAGGCTTTTAAGTTGTGCCGTTCAATACTCTGTACACAATAGTAGTGTGTGGGAAGGTCAAAGTGAAGTGTGAAGTGCGAATAAGGTTACCATCGATAAGCTTTTCATTGATAATCTTTGGTGTGATCATTTCAGCTACGGAATGTACAGCTAGGGTATTTCACTGATTGTAGTAAAGATGAATCGATAGTGTTCGAATTGTAAACTGGGACTAAACTTGTTGCATGTTAATTGTAGTTAATTAACTTGGACCATATGTCAAAATGTCTGTCTTTATGTTTTCATAAATTATCAAGGAATCATAGGATTTTTTTTTTAAATGCCAGCTTTGTATGTAGGCTTTTATTTTCCTACAATTTATTGGACATTGTACTTGTGAGTTACAACAACAAACTTGATAACTTGGTAATAGTAGTTGAAAGCTGATGTCTGTTCTTCCATTTCCACCCTCCCAAGGAGTCCAAGTTGCGTGGCACAATACATTGCTATGCTATTCAAGGTGCTCGGCTTCCGAATACATTTTTATGATTGAAATACTTAAAATGTAGGGCTCGGTGAGTAAATCATTCATGCAAAATAGCATCACATTAATTGGACATTGATAGCTCTATGATTAGATCAAATTGTCTATAAATAAATGAATTGTAACAATAATTTTGAGAAAAAAAATAGTTAGACAAATGTTATTTGTTCACATAGTCATAGCTATAGATGTCCGGTGAATTTCTTGACAAGTTTGACACTTGGTTTAATAGAATGAAGATGCTCCATTACAAGTACATAATGAAGTATCAAATTAGAAGATGGAGTGGAAAGGGCTAAAAGTCGTGGTCAATGACTACTATTGCTAGGTCTAGTTGACATTGTATTCTACGGTAAAATAAACTGTTTCCAGGCTTATGTATTTTGCCTGCTTATGTCCAACTTTCATTTACCATTCACAATATCTATCCCGTTGTTTGCTTTGCTAAACCTTCCATAGGATATGCCCATAAAATGGTTTCAGGAGTTCTTCGGGTCACCGACCGTCATCCCTGGAATTAAAGGAGAGCATCATGTGCAATGCCATTCCAAGCCATTAGATGCCGGGGGAGATGATGGCAATGAAGATGACGATGACGAAGATGATAGTGATGGTGGTTTCGAAGAAGGTGAAGAGGACTTATCATCAGAAGACGGAGGGGATGTTGGCAACAACCCCAACAACAACAATAAAAGCAACTCAAATAAAGGCCCTGGAGGAGCTGGTGGGGCAGAAGAGAATGGCGAAGAGGAAGATGATGATGAGGATGGAGATGACCAAGACGACGATGATGATGATGATGACGATGATGACGACGATGATGGTGGGGAAGAGGACGAGGAAGAAGTTGTCGAGGAAGAAGAGGACGATGAAGAGGACGAGGAGGAAGAAGCACTTCAGCCCCCAAAGAAGAGGAAGAAGTAAATTAGGGGGGAACAGTGGGACCTCTCCTCTAGAGGTACTGTCTCTCCGACTCAGTTCTAACTGTATGTTATTATCTAGTTTATGAGGAGGCTTATTTAGGGTAACAATCGAGTAATAGTTGAATCTCCTTTGCATGATTAGAGTACTATCCGAACTTTGAGCTGCAAAGAAAATGTGATGTCATAAATTTGGCCACTGTTAATTTGAAATGTTTTTAAGAGTTCATATAATCAAGTTTGATTTGCTTCCAAATTCTTTGAACCTTGCTAATTTTGCAGAGATGTGCGACCACTATTTGATGTATCTTATGGTATAGGGATCACATATAATCATAATTCATCAGGAATAATGAGCCATACAATCTTAATGCAAGATAGAAATTGTTTCGGTAAGTTTCAAATGGTGTTTGATGAATGAAACGATTTATTTTGTTTTCGGACATACTGTTTTTTTTAAAGGGCTAATTATATGCATACCATCAACTATCACATTGGACCATTTCATCCATAAAATCACAAGTTTAGACAGACCCTTTTAAGGGATGAAAGTGACTCAATTTTATGGTTGAGGAGGTAGAAATGCAAGGTTTTATAGTTAAGATGTATTAATTTATATTCAATGATAGTGGGATGAAAGTGATTTAATTTTATGGTTGAGGTGTTAAAAATGTACAGCTTTATTGTTAAGATGCATTAATTGCTATTCAAGGATAGCTAAGGAGATGATGTGTAATCTAAGTCATTTTTTAAAATAAAAATAATGCATATAGGGAAATTATATATAATGATGGGGACTTGATTTCTTTCTTTTTTTTAAAAAGAATCTTTTAAACAAAATGAGTGAATGACAGACAATACATGATTGCACATTTGTTCGAACAAACTTAATCTTATTTTCTCTTAGCCTTAGTTTAGATTAAAGGATTTAGAGAGAAAGTGAATTTTAAAAAAAGAAAATTAGATGTAATGTTTTTTGGATTATTTTTTAGAAAGAAAAAGAAAAAGAAAAGTAAATAGAAGGGAAGTGAAAAAAAAAATGACTCACTTTTAAGAGATTTTTTTTTTTCTCTATAAAACGGGAGAAAATGAAAGGAAAGTGAATTGATAGATGCTGTTATGTTATTTTTATAATGTTAATTATAATTTTTTATATTTATATTTAAAATATAATTTAAATTAATATAAACAAATTATAAAAATAAATGAGTATTAAATACATCCCTTCACTTTATTGAGTAATTCTCGACTAATTTTAAAGTCACTGCTCAGGAGGTGCCATTGGTTTATTGGTGGGTTAGTTGACCCAAATTTGGAAAAATTTATTGCCACCATAATTTTTTACCTTTTAAATTGCTTTACAATTGACCTCACTAAAAAAAAAAATTGTAAACGACGCTAATTGAGTTTAAATAATTTTATTTAAATCAGTTTGATTCACCATTGATTGGTACAAAAGTTATCTTAAAAAATAACTGAAAAGGTGTATAATTTGAGTTTAGTAGCTTTTTGGCTAGTAAGTCGTTGAATAAGCTATCAAAGTCAGGTATAAAGGTTAGTTTAAGTACCATATGTAACTTATTATCTTCTTTGATCCCATGATGTTACGGGTATTATTAATTATAGGTGGGCAAAATGACAAAAAATTAAAACAAACAAACTCAATTTGAATGCTATTTTCCAGATATAACAGTCATGAAACAATAACACTTACAGCGCATAAATAGCTGTTTAGAGAGAGAGAGAGAGAGAGAGGCAAGTAAGACAATTTATCCCAAGTAATCAACTTATCTAATTTTTTTTAACAGTAATTCGAAGGATCACGAAAAAGAATCTACAAAATTACCTTAAATTCAAAATAAAAAAATTTAAATTTAATTATGTTATGTGAACTATACTGTAAATAAATTTAAATCACTTATCTTGAATTTCGAATAAGTTTTTGAAAATGTTTTCTAAGTTTATAATATTGTTTTTTAAATCTATAAATCAATAAACCAATTTTGTATGAAAATTCATGAATGACCTAATTAACAAAAATTTCCAAAGTTGTTATTGTCATTGCATACAAAGTATTTTTATTTAATAATGGAACCAAAAAGAACATACCAAACAAAACAATATTAATCTATCTTTACTGAATAAAAGAAGGATAAAGAATAACATACTTAGTATATATTAAAACTTTTTTATTTATTAAAAATACTATATAAATAGTTTTCCGTAATATTCTAAAATTATCTAATAATTTTTTCAACCATCCTTATGTAATGACTTTTCTTACAAATGATCATTCGGTTATATAATGCAGTTTCAGTTATTTTTCGAGGTACTTCAATACAATAATTATAGTTTAAACTCCTGTTTACCTTTTCTTTTTCTTTTATTTTTTAAAGAAAAACATACTTGTTAGTTTTAGACAGCTTAAAAGGAGAGTGAATTGAATTTTAAAACGATAATAAAAATATGTATTTTTTAAGAAAAACATATTTCTTTCAAGTCTACGTCTACCTCTCAAGACTCGTTTTGAAAATTTTTACTAATGTAGAATATTTACGGGTACATTCAAAACCTTTACAACATCAAAACGATTCTACAAAAAATACGCCCATATTTTTTTTTCTAATCTCTTGAGTTCTTATTTGAAGAGATTTACTCACTCAATCAAATAATGAAATGTGACTCACCCTTAAATACAATAAATGAGATATTACAATGAATATCATTCACTCTCTTTACAAAACGATTGACAATAAATGAGAACTAAAAAAATAAGAAACAAGAGCTGAAATTATGAGTAATAAATGAGAGCTTGTGAGATTTTGTCTTTGATTCAAGCAATACAGTAGTAAATATAAGTCTCCAGTTACTTTAAATGCTGAAGAGTAATTCCATATATAGGCTCTTAAAAATTCATGACCGTTGAAAGTATATGAGAGCAATAAATACCAAAAATTCAATAATTGAACTCAGTCGCATAATTTGAAATTTCGCGCAGGTGTCGACACAAGATTTTGGGTCGACACAAATTTTTTAGGGTTTGATTCTTTAAGTAGTTTGGTTGACTCAAATCTTCGTTGGTGTCAACTTATATTTCCGCAACCTTCTCAAACACAGTGGTGTCGACACAAATACATTTGGTGTTGTCTCATTTTGTACTTCAACTTTCGGGAGGGTCTTTTTGTGTCGACTCGAATTACCTTTAGTGTTGACACTAAAAAGTGCAGAAACTCTCAATAATTTTGTGTCAACTCATTTTGGCTTTGATGTCGATTCAAAATTCAGCAGGTGACCTCGGTACATTTGTGTCGACTCAAGTTGCATTTTGTGTTAACTCACAAATTCTGCAATCAGCCTCAATATATTTGTATCGACTCATCTTCAATTGGTGTGGACTCAAAATTCCCGAATAACCAAAGCGAAGAATCACTTAGTGTCGATTCAAACGGAGTTTGTGTCGACTTATTCTAGCACATAGAGTTTCGATTTTTTTGTGTCAACTCAATTTTCTATTTGAGTCAACTCAATTTGTATAACTTAAAAACATCTTAGGCAAACATGTTAAGGTGTCGATTCATTAGCTCAAAAGTATCGACACATTTAAGAACATCAATTATTCTTTACCTTAATGTATTGACTCAAATATCAATTAGAATTAATACAAATTTTTTTTTTTTAAAAATACTTAAATGTCAATCTATTTAAGAGATGGATCGACTCATAACGACTCATAAGGTTAAACGTGTTAACTCATTTGTCATTTTGTGTCAACACTATCTTTTTAAAAATATTAAATATTATCTTTTTAAATTAATTTTACTTAAAAAATAAATTATAAAAATTATCAAAATCTAATTAAAAAAAACCCTTGGACTAACAATACTACTAAATTACAACAATAATAAAAAAACTCATTTGACTATTATTTTTCCACATTCTAACCAACTTAGAAATTATTGAACAAAACAACAATAATACCATCAACCAAAAAATCATTTTTTCGAAAAGCGAAAAAGTCAAAAATCATTCCAAACAAACTAAACAAAAAGCAAAAACATATTAGAGAATTAATAAAACAGAAAAGGACATAAAACAATCTTAAAAGCTAAAAGGTCATATTTTATCTTAAACAATATGTTTTTTATATCTTGCCCTTTTTTTAAAGTGACAACCAATGACATTTTTTAGGGTTGCACTTGGGACACGGAGAGAGAAAATTGGCAATCCATATCACTAGAATCAAAATGAGCTCCGCTCAAAACCCATCAAAACTCTATTTTATTAGTTAATCTTCGGTTAATGTTAATAATTTGAATTGTTCATCTCTAGCCTCTGCATAGAAAATAATATAATATGAAAAAATTAAGTTTGATCAATTGTCAATTAATATATAAACAAAATATTTTACTTTCAAATAAACAATTTAAATTTACCAAGTCTACAGTAAACATAAACCATTCATTTTTAAATAAAACAGAATTTGAAACAGAATTTGCTCACCTACTTATCAATATTAGAATAAACTAAATCTTTATATAAATAACCTCCTATGCAAGACTTACCAAATAAACAATTCAAATTATCATTATAATCAACAATAAGCCTACAATAGAGTCATGCTGAGTCTTGAATGGATGAATTCTCAAGGAAAGTTCATTCCAATGGAATAATTTACAAAGATATACCTTTCAGCACCTAGCTCCTCACAAAAAAATAAAAAAATAAAAAAATGAAAAAAAATTAACTGTAATTCATTAAACCCATAATTAACAAAATAAAGCCACCTTTTTTCAAACCACCACCGCCAACCCGTTCAATTTTAAAACCAACAGATTGAACGATTTTTGTCCAGTTTCAAACTAGTAGCATAACAACCAAGTGGGCCTTGACCCAATGGTATGTGTTAACCTTGCAAATGGGAGGTTGTGGGTTAAAATGCAAAGTGCAAAGAGCAGGCTGATTAAAAAAAAAAACAGCAGTATAATAGTTTGGCAAGTTGAATAATTTCAAAATAACAACAAATTAAATTAAACAGCTCACTAAAGAAAATTCCCAGATGTATAAAACTATCACATTATTAGCATGATACAAATAACAATATCATCAACACCAAATTCTAGCAAAAGAGTAGATTCAACAACTAAAGAAGTGGTTGAGGTTCACAATATCAACAAAAGAAGAAACGCGATGGCAGATATAATTAATAACTCCAACAACAAAAGGAAACGTTCAACACCAGCAACAAAAGGAGGAAAATAGAAGCTGGGCTTTTCTCATTTTTGAATTAGGAAACATTGTGTGCATACAATATAAGGGGATGAGATTTGGCATGCTGAGTACACCAAAACTACTATTGTTCCTTGGCAAGTTGGTATGCTTTGCAGGTGGAAAACTTAAACTATAGCCAACTCTCCCGCCAAATTTTGGCTTCGTAGCCTGCCAAACCTGCTTTCCTCATACAACCCGCAGGAATTGGGTTGGGCGGGTGATTTGACAGGTTTGTTGTATACCCATAAGCAGTAAGTTGATTTAAAATTAAATGAAAGGAATTGCATCATACCATGAAAGAAAGTTGTAACAAATGAAAGCAGTTACAGAAGTGAGAATGTAGTTCTCAACCTAACATCTCTTCTAACCAAGGTTGAAAGTGAGAACCACGTGCACCAAATAGGCCCTTAGTTTTAGAAAAAAAGATGCTCTTAGTTTCAGAAAAAGATGCGTGTTCTCTGAGTTCCAGTGAATCATAACAAAAAGTCAGGGAACACCTGACCAGAAAAATAGTTCAGACAGATATTTTCCTCTTTTTTTAATAAATAAGGATTTTATAAAAGGGTAACAGAATGCCAACAAAAAAAAAAGGGAGAACCTCTAACAAAAAGATGAGAAGCTCTCCTACAAGGAGAACACATCAAAAGCATTCACAAAAGGATCAAAACAAAACAAAGACAAAGATTTCCAAAAAAAATCTGGAGTATCATCCACCGACAGTGCTCCACTTCACTCCAAAACCCAACTGTTCAGGTTAACAAGGAAAATACCATTCAGTTTATATCTTGGCAATTCAATCCATCAAAGATGTCTAACCAAGTCAACCACATCATGCACAAAGGAACTAAAAGCCAAACCTTCCACCCTTCCAACCCAACAATACATCAAATAGATACTTTTCTTACTGATCTCATTCCTTGAATAAAGGCTTTTCTTTCACCAGTACTAATAGACCAAGAAGCCAAACATGTTCACCTAATTTAGGAAACTTATGGGGATCATTGATTTGTGTGGGAATCTAATCCCTATGAAGGGAAAGAAGAAGATACAACAATAAAGAGAAGAAGCTAATTCATGATCCAAACATGTTCATAACCTTTTACCACAAAAGGAATCCACTATTTAAAAGCTCATTGACAATTCTACAGACTAATAGGTAAGCATAATAACCCATTTGAAGCAAATCAAAGAAATGAAGCCCAAAACATTTGACTCATCACTGTCATTAGAAAACCTCTGTGCTATCCAGACACTTCACCAAAGTCATCAAAAATACGAAACGAAGTGGAACATGCACATCGCAGAGGATTTGAATGCTCCATTCCTGTGTTGAAAGGAACACAGGAATAACTTCATGTGCCACACCAATTTGCCTACTCCCTTGCATGTGCCACACCAATCTATCAAAAACTGACCACTTCTCATGTTGTTGACGGTAAGAATAACTTCATTCAATGCAATCCATGCAAAAAAACGCCACTTATGGGAGGAATTTTGAAGCCCCCTCCGGCATGGGGGGAACCCAAAAAGCTCAACTTTACGGAGTGGACCAATCTTTACCACCCTCAACCCCTCTCTTTAAAAAAAAAGCCAATGAGAAGCACGAAGAGCAAAGCTAGTAATGTCGTGGAAAAGATTATAACTCATAAAGTCAGCTTAGCGAAGCTTTCATGTGTTATGCTCTTTCGATTGACCAACAACTTCTAAGGAAGGCCCACATTCCCCTAAGAAGTAAAAAAGAAAAAAAGAAAGAAAGAAAAACAAGTATTCTGAAGCCCAGTGCTCTTAGCTAGGTAGTTGAATAGGAAGAGAAATTCTTTTTTCTCCTTCATATTGAATATCACTTTGAGGTCATGAGAACCTTGTAAATTGATATAAATTATGGCATGCGTCTCTAAGGAGAGTGGCACAACCATACATCATTCCAGAAGTGAATCAATTTACCATTGTCCAACCAAAGTCTAGCCCAAGTTCTGCCTGAAAGTTTTACTGTGTCAAATAATACCTTTCTAGTAAACTACACCCCTTTCCAAGAAAAGCTGCAATGATCCAAACCAACAAGGTCCTTTTAAGGTGGTGCACTGAGAACAAGCCATTAGAAGAAACATGTCATGCCATACAGTCCTTTAAACCTAGCAACACAACGAAACTAGACAAGGGTTCTAAGCATAGTTGTCGATACCGGACTGTACCGACCGGTAGGTACCGATTTGGAGTAATACTGGTATGCTAAATGCTTAGTTTCGTACCAGTCAAAATTGACTTGTACCGACTCGTACTGGTAAATACCGAATGTGTACCAGTTCATAATTATTATTTAAAAAAATAATTTTACTTATTTTCTTTGTTTGTACTTTTTTTAAACTTTTATACTCTAATTCAAACTTCAAATAATAGATAAATGAAGAGTTCCAAAGCTAATCATAAATAAATCATTATTAAAAATCTCAAATGTTAAATTTATATATTTTTCAAGTTAGCTATGTAATTATAAATAATAAGATTAAAAATTAATTTAGACTAATTAATCAAAATATTATGTTAGATAAATATTTATATTATACTAAATTATTTATTGTTGAACAATATTTTAAAAAAAAATATACATCATATTTTATAGCGATAAATCCAAAATAGTATCCGATATTTCACTGATACCAATACATACCTTACCAATTAGAAAACCGATACATTGCCCGGTACGATATTCAGAACTTTGGTTCCAAACAAGTTTTTAGTCTAGCAACAACCTCTTGAACAAAAGAATCTGCACTCATGCACTAAAATCACAACACTAGAAGTTCATCACGAGAGCCTCCTGAAAAACTGCCACACTAAAGAGGGCTGAAAAGACACCATGTACTAGTCTATTCCTATACCATGTGTCTAACCAAAACATAACCCTTCTCCCACTACCCAGTTTAAAAGCAAAGCAAGGATAGAAGCTTTCTCATACCCGAATAAGGCCTTTATATACTCCCATACCATAAGCTCCTCTAATAGGTCATGTACACCACCCATCCCTCCGGCATACATACTTGTCAACCGCCACTTTCCTTTAAAAGCTATTCCTCTCAAAAGCGGATCTTTACAGCCATTTCCCTAATAAGGCCTTGTTAAACAAGGGAAAAGACGTGATATCTAGCTCACCTCTCATTGGTGAAAGGACCACCTTTCACTCAACATGATGATACTTGAACTTGTCACCCACCCCTCTCTAAAGAAAATTCTTCATCAATCTCTCTTAGCCGACGAACCACTGCGAAAAGGATAGTAAATAGAGACATGAAATAGGTCGGCAAGCTCAACAAAGTGCTCTTGATAATGACCATCTACCTCCTTATATACTGCCATGCTAAAGAGGTCTGGAAAGGCTTCCTGTAATAGTCCAAGCCCGTACCAAGTGTCGAGCCAGAACATAACCCCTCTCCCATTACCCCCTTTAAAGTAAAACAAGGATAGAAGCTTTCCCATGCCCGCACAACACCTTTCTATACCCCATGCTATAATCTCCTCTAATAAGTCCCATAGACCACCCATCCCTAGCATCCATACTTGTCAACCACCACTCTTCTCCAAAAAATATTCCTTTCAAAAGCAAATCTCCACATCCATTTTCCTAGTAAGGCCTCGTTAAACAAGGAAAATGACGTGATACCTAGCCCACCTCCACCTTCGACGAAAAACCACCTTCCACTCAATAAGATGGCCTTAAACTTGTCACTACACTTCTTCACAAAAAAAATTCCTCAATGATTTCTCTTACTCGATAAACCACCGAGAGAGGGATAGCAAATAGAGACATAAAGTAGGTCTGCAAGCTCAATAAAGTGCTATTGATAAAGAAAAATCTATCTTCCACTCAAACCGCTCGACTACAAGGTCCAAACAACTTTTAGCTTTACAAGATGAACCTAAAGGAAACCCCAAGTAAGAAAAAGGAAGGGTTTCAACATGACATGAAAGGATCACAACCAAAGCCTCCACAATGGGCAAACCTCTAACCGAAATAATCACTTTTAGCAAGATTTACCCGAAGTCCAAAAGACGCAGAAAGCATATAAGGATGCATCTAAGAACTCTCAACTCATCCACATTGGCTGCACGAAAAACCAAAGTATGATCTGCAAATAACAAATGTGGCATTGAATTGATGAACCCTCCCTGATCCTTCAGCAAAAACCACTAATATACCATCACTATCTGCTCTATAAATCATCTTGCTCAAAGCTTCTATCACAAACAAGAACAGGACTAGAGATAAAGGATTGCCTTGTCTCAAGCCTCTTGAACTAGCAAAGAAATCCTTAGGTACACCATTCACTAGAACAAAGAAATTGACCGAGAAAATACATAATCAAATCCATCTTCTCTATGTGTCACCAAAGCTCATTCTCCTCATAATATAGAAAAGAAACTCTCAATTGACATTCTTGTAAGTCTTCTCAGGATCCAATTTGCATATAATACCAGACTCCTTGCTTAGAGCCCTAGACTCAACACATTCATTAGCAATCAAAACAAAGGCATTCCGAGACTGCGAAATAACCTTATAATCACCTCTCTAAGCCTCCGTGCCAACAACTTCGCAATGATTTTGTAAACAATATCCAGAAGGCTAATGGGCCTGAAATCCTTAAGATCCACAAGCCCTTTCTTGGGAGCTTAAACAATAAACGAGGCATTAAGTCTTCTTTCAAAACACCGAATAGTGGCAATAATAACCAACC
>JAOTRH010447255.1:0-31414 GCA_034768845.1 Heliamphora exappendiculata
GGGGTTTGCTTATTTTGGAGGGTACAATCAACATGAGGAGGGATGAAGCTTTAACAAAAAGTGAAGAGAAAGCATTGAAAAGTTGAAGCCTTTGGAGTAGCACAAATGTTTCCTCAAACTTTTCTCTCCTCCTTCGTTCTTCTTCTTCTTCTTCTTCTTTAATGTCTTTCGGTAAGTCTTAGCGTGTGTTTGGCGTAGCTTTTCTTTGTAGGTTTTTTGATTTTTTTTTTTATAAAAAAAAAAGTAGATGTAGAAAAATATGAAAAAAAACTAATTAATAATTACAGTATAAGGCCAATTAAGTGAGTTTTTTTTAAGAGGAAAATTTTTTTTTTTCAAAAAAAGCTAGTCCAAACATAGACTTAAGCATTTGAAAACAAAAGATTCTAATTAAAACTATAATTATTAGTGCCTAGTTGCAATAATGAAGCTTGAATTCATCTTTGTTTGAGCTGAACTTTGGTAACCTCTGATGCGAGTAAATAAAACTACTTGTACATATTTAGTTTTAAGTTCAACAACTAAATAAACAAAAAAGGGGAATGTTTTGCACAATCCACATTTCTTAATAATATTCTTAGCATTAGTTTTATTTCTTAATAATATTCTTAGTTTTTATAACTATCCAATTCAAAACCAATTAGACAATTAGTAAAATAGGTAAAGAGGCTTTTAGAATATATAAACAAGGTTGGGTTGTTTAGAAAAATGATGTGGGACAAATTTCTAGAACACAAAGGCCCCGCTTGAATAACATGGCTTATGACTTATTTGACTTACAAACCAACAAATAAGTTACGTCGTTTAGATAACCAAATAAACCAAAAACAGACAAATAAGCAAATAAATCAATAAGCCAATAAGATGGCTTATAAGCCAAAATAAGCCAAATAAACTAACTTATAAGCCAAAATAAACCAAAATAAGCTGACTTATAAGCTAAATAACCAAGCAAGTCTTAATTGTCACCCAAATTTCCTAGGACCAACACATAGTTATGAATGAAATAAAAATAACCATTCAAAATGAATATTATATTAACAAAAATATCAAATTTGAATCTAATATTCAAATTTATCTAGAAAATTTAACAGTAAAATTCATCTGTGATTGAGAAGAATCTGTTCTTTTCTTTATTTTCTAAACATCTTTGGCTTCTCATCATCTTGGGTTTGGTTCACTTTGAAAGGGAAAAGCAACTCTTGTCAATTATTGGTGATTCATGAATTGCATGAGCCCCCCTTGTTTGATACCTTGATTTGGAAGATTTATGGTGGGTCCACACCCATTGCTGCTCCTTTAGAGATCACTAACATGCCTTTTCCATTTCAAGGCTTAAGGATAAAAAATGTTAGGCTTTTGCACGCCAAGTGTAAACAAATAATAAATCTTGAGTTCAATAATCAGGATAGAAATCTTGCAAATATTAACTTTTGAAGGCTTTACAATGTATTTTAAAATTAAACGGGGGAATCTCCTCTTAATTTGGTGGAATGGATGCTAAAACTTGAGTGAAAAATATTTTCAAGACTTTGAGACTTTAATATATGTAGAGCTCTCTCAGTTCTTTAATATTTACAAGATTTGAATATAAACTTGTTTAGCATTTTGGTGGAGAGCACGTCTATTTATAATAGTGTGTGGTAAAGAGTACTCATGAAGATATTTAAATTTTTGATAATTATTTTTATTTTATTTATTTTAAAGAGAGAAAACATTGTGATTTTGAATCGATTCTTTGTGAAGGCTCACCATTTCTTGAACTTTGTAAATGATTGAACTTAAATATATAAACTGAATGCCATTGAAGAATAACTAAGAACAAAGAGAGGAATATGGAAGGAATGTAGTAATGAAAGAAAAAGTCATTGCTATTAGTGAGATAACTATCCAGTGATATAATTATCTCTCCTTTATTTATTTTAAAAAGATAATTATTCATTGCTATTAGGCATCTACTATTGAACGACGTAAATTGATGTTACTTTGTTTATAAGAAATAAAACTCAAGAAAGAGAGAGTTTGAGCGAGAAGAGAGAGAGAGAAAGAGAGAGAGAGAGAAGAGGAAAAGTGCAGAGGTAAAAAGTAAATCAAGCGCACAAAACTAGATGGTATAAACAGTTGGAAAATTAAATAAAATAATATTAAATTAATATGAAAAAGAATAATGTCACTGATGGTTGCAGGTGTGCCGTCAACACTCTCCTTAAAGATTATTTTCAAGCCACTCGGAGATAATTACTCAGTGTAGGAGAATGATAGCGGAATAGTCTTTAGGATTCACAACCTTTCCAATATATGTGTGCACTCACAGTACAATAGATGTAGGAACAGCTTCTGACATGTCGTATTTGTAGAGAAAAGAAGAGAGAAAAATGTATTTTGTTGTGACTTTTGAGCTAAAAGTTTCACCAATTTATAAAGCCAGGAAAAACCTGTTAAAAGAAATCATAAAGGATTTTGTACAATGATCAAGCAATTAAACGGTTAAAAAATTAATTCTGAGAATTAAGTGATTGCTTAATTAGTGGATAGCGGCTACAAAGTAATTACTAAAATTCTAAAAAATTCATTAATAGCTTGATTAGTGAAACGGTTTGAAGAAAGGCTTAAAAATGGAACTAGATTTTTTGTAAAATATTTTCTAAATAAATAAAACTTTTAATAAGATATTTAGCAAAACCAGGCCAAATCGCACACACACTTACAAGAATGAAATTGGGGATTTGCACCTCATGTGCGAAACTCGCAATGCGTGCTCGATTAACTATTTTTTGGGCCAAGTTTTAGAAATGGTTAGACTTTGACCCATTCTTGTGCACACGATGGGTTTCCTTGGGCCAATCCATATTTACTATCCAAGTGAAGTATGGAATAATATATGTAACTCAAACCCTTTGTGTTTTTCTAATGTGAGACAAAATGAGTTCTTTCTTATTTAAAATACAAACACCAACAGTCCCCCCACATATGACAAAATAAGAAAGAAGGAAGAGAAAGAATTGAATACGATCTATAGAAAGTGCACTACGTCACCATTGGTGTCTTTTGGACTATGAGAACCAATGACTTGGGCTACGAGGATATGGTCTCCAAGAAGTTGGCAAAATTGAACTTCTATGAACCTAGTTCCCGATTGTAGATCAAATATACCAAGTACCAATAGCATATTCTCTTATCAAAAGCTGTTCATCAGGGGTTAGCACGAATAGACCAAGCGCCTTACTTGGATTTCATGAGTGCTCTAAAGAATTTGTTCTAATTCTTATAGGAAGTGTCCCAACTTCCACGCCCATATAGGTGAATTCATTAAGTGTATACTGCAACCAATACACCATCCAATCTTGAACAATGATTTCATTAAGAGTTACTGCTCAACCTCACATGTCGTAATCTTGCAGTATCTACACCATATGGAGGGATAGATTAATGATAGTGTTTATCCATGTCAACCAATATTTTGTTAGTATCCATATGAACCTATTTTATGGGATCTCCAATCATGTAGGTTGGTTGCTATTGTTGTTAACCTCATAAATGGGTATTAATCCCACTCTCTCGATGTTTGATACACTAGCTTCTTGCGTAGTGGTTTAGAGGGTTAGCCAAATTCCTCTCTGACCTCACAAAGACTAGGGGTATAATCCCATCACCCAGTAGCTGCTTCACAATGTTATGTCTTAGGCATATATGCCTCAGAAACTGTCTTTTTCAAGTCGATAAATTCGGATTCCATAGTGGATCGAGCAGTGCAAGTTTTCTTGGTAGATTACCAAGAGACTGCACCTCCACATAGAGTGAATACCTATCCGCTTGTGAATTTTGTCTTGTCTGAACTAGAGATTCAGTTATCATCACTGTACCCTTCAAATACAGCGGAAAATCCACAACAATTTAGACCAAAGTCCATAGTTTCTCTCAGGTATTTTATTAATCTAGATATAGCATTCAAATAATCCTTGCTCGGTTTATGTGTGTACCTGCTAAGTTTATTTGCAACATAAGCAATGTTATGTCTAGTACAGTTCATCAAATACATCAAACTGTCAGTGATTTGTGCATATTCAGATTGAGCTACACAAGTCCCCCTGTTCTTTCCAAGATGTACAGTACAGTTATATGATGTACACACAGGTTTAATATCAAAATGTCTAAATTTCTTAAGCGATTTTTTCAGTGTAATGTGCTTGTGAAAGCATTAGGCCATTTTTAATTTTTAATATTTGAATTCCAAGAATCACATTTGCTTCTCTCATATCTTTCATGACAAATTAGATGTCAATATGTGTAAGGTCCCGGTCCCTTGTAATTTAAAACGATTAATCAAAACTTGTTATGATTTGTTAAGTGGTATATAATTGAATATTTAATTGTGGAGAAGAATTAAAAATTTGATCATGTTAATGATTGATGAAAATAGTTATGTTCTTGACTATGTATAAAAATAATCTTGATGGGTTGGATGACCAAACCTCGAGGCATGGGGACAAAATTTGGATTACGTATACATTCTCTTTCCTTGGAATGCCTCCAGCAAAAGACTGCTTGGGTGGTTTGTGATAGAAGGGTGTTTTAAGTTCGAAATTTAGGGTTTCAAGTCTCATTCTCATCATCTCTCTCTAAAACAACATTTGAGCCCTAGGGATGATCTAGTGGTATCTTGGAGCCTTCCTTGCTTCTTTCTAGTAGATTTCTTGCCTCTCTTTCGAGTGAGCACCCGTTGGAGAGTGACGAAACGCGTTGGAAGCTTCTCCTTCAATACATGGTTGGAGATTTGGTGGATTGAAACTTGCTAGGGTTGGATTCAAGTTGATTATGCATCTAAAAGGTAGGATATATGACTATTTATGAAAACTTATTTTATATGAATTGTATGTCTTGAGATCTTTCATGAAAACATGAAAAACTTGTGTTTTGAAACCCTAAGTTGGGGTTCGAAGCTAGAACATGCTAAATGTTGCGGTTTTGGGTTATTTGTGGTGGTTTAATATTGATATTACCATATAAGAACCTTTGACTTGTATTTTGGAAGATTAGGATTTGATTATTGTCAAAATCATGGAGATTTGGGAGTTTTTGGGTTGTTGGACTCGAATAATAAAATTGGTTGAAATTTTGATAAATTGAGATTTGTATCAACCTATTGAGAAGTTAATTTCATGAATCTTGGGAATGGGTAAAAAAGGCATAATGTTATTGTTGAGGATTTTGAATAAATTTTATGAATTCTTGGATGTATATCAAAGCATGAGAAATGAAATTTGATTGTATCTAACTATATTAGTTCAAATATAAGAATGATAAAGATATTTAAATTGTTGATAATTGAAACCTTAATGGTATTGGGTATGACGAGAGGAACCAGGTTGAAAATTGGACTCGCGTTGGTTCAAATGTGAATGAATTAATTAAGGTACCGTGGGATTAGAATGAATATTTAAGTTTGGGCTTGAGTAACTCCTTGATGAAAGACCAAAATTTGCATAATGTAAGATAGGCCCTTCATTCGGGTTAATCCTTATAAAAGCGTGCTCTTGGGCAGCCCCATCCATCGATGTTTTTGAGAAAAATCGAAAATGTGAACTCTTTATGTTGGGCTATAGAATTGGTATTTATCCATTAGATCTCGCGTGGTTCGATGGTGATAAATACACCTGGATCTATTGGCGCCGTCCGAATTTGGTACCTAATTAAATCTATGAATCAAATTGGGATTGTAAAACCATATGATGTTGTTAATAAATGTGAGATTTTAGAAAATCTTTAAAATGGTTATATTGTGGAAATGAAATGAAAAATCATGGCAATTATGTTGGGGTTGAGAAGGCGAAACTCATGAACTAACTATGACATGCGTTGGTTTTGGTGAGAAAGGAAAATCGGTGATGTAAATGAGAATTTACTAAAAAAGTGAATTTGATTTTGGATACAAATTTATTGTGCATTCACATAATCATCATCGTATGTTATGCATCTGTTCATATATTGTCTATTTTATACGAGTTTCGGCTCATGTTGTATAAACCATTTTAGGTGATAGTGGGAAGAAGACTATGGATTGAGGAGTGCGGTTGATGGACCATTTTGTAGATGTTGATAGAATTTCATTTTGTTTTTTGTTGTGATATCTTTTGAAGGTTAAAGTTGTAACAATGTAATACTTTTTGGAACAACTTTGGTTGTAAGGTCGTAAGGCCAAGAACACATGTTTTGTATGCATGAGAGGACATTTGGGATCGTTTAGAATGCTATTCCATGGGAAAATGAATGTTTCTTTGGAGTTGGGAGAAGTTTTCTTATTTCTTTCGTCTTATATCTATAAAATTGGTTGTTTGGAAGGCTTATGTTGACGAATGTTTTGAAGTGGAAGCCAAGTTTTTGAAAACTAAGCTTGAGAAAGGGGTCTAGAGCTGGACCGCTCGATGGATTGATAGAGTGGTCTAACGAGCTATCAAAGGTACCCCTCGATTTCTCAGTGCAGGGCTGAAACTACTACAAGCAGTGAAGGACCGATTGAGCAATCTGACTGTGTGATAGATTTTCACCCTTTTTGTTTTGGAGCATAATTTTCAAAAGGACTCAAGGTTTTAGACCTTCTTTTGTGTACCTTTTTTTTACTTCAAACCTTGATTTTGGGAGCCCTTTTCCCTTTTGGTTTGATGACTCATTTTCAAATGATTCCTTCAAGGATGGTTTTGGTGGGTGTTCCTTTGAGCCCCATGTTCTAGTCTAGTTGAAACCTTTCTCTTTTCGAGTTCTTTTCTAGTAAATTGCACGGGTTTCCATTGTTACGAAATCGGGGCGTGACAACATGCATTTAGTTTTAATCACAACATCCAAGCATGTTCCAAATATAAGCATGTTATCTACGTAAAGACATATAATGACAACAAAATCATCATAGACTTTGTAATAAATACATCGATCAACATTATTAATAGTGAATCCATTAGAAATGAGTACAGAGTCAAATTTCTCATGTCATTATTCAGGTGCTTGTTTTAACCCATATAAAGACTTGACTAATTTGTACACTTTATTTTCTTTACCCATAACAACACAACTTTTTGGTTATTTCATATAGATTTTTTTTAGATCACCATTTAAGAAAGGATTTTTGACATTCATTTGGTGAATCACAAGATTAAATAAGAATGCTAGTGCAATCGAAACTCTAATAGAAGAAATTGTAGTTACAGGTGCATAAGTATCAAAGTAATTTATTTCTTTCTTTTGAGAGAATCCCTTAACCAGTAAACGAGCTTTGAATTTATCTATAAACTTATCAGGTTTCAATTTTATTTTAAATATCCATTTGTATCCAATTAGTTTTGTTCCTGGAGGTAGATCTACCTACTCCCAAGTGTGATTAGCCATCATGGATTCGATTTTACTATTAATAGCTTCTTTCCAAAAAGAAGCATAGAGTGAAATCACAGCTTTCTTAAAAGTCAAAGGGTCTTCTTCCATTAAGAAGGTGTAAAAATCATCGCCTTGGTTTGTGGCTTTCTTTTGTCTTTTACTTCTTTTTGGTTCAAGTTCTAAACCTACTCGATCTTCACATGCAGATAAGATTGCTTCCTCCACAAGTTGTTAGGTGATCCTGAACTAACTAGCATTGCATTCATTATATCCTTTAGAATTCTATTTTTTCTTTCTGCCACCCCATTAGATCTTTTGCCTCCTCTAGTTGGATTATCCTTTAAGTCACCTGGGTTTATATGGATTAGACTAAGCAACTCAGATTATCTGACAACGCTTTTACAATTTTTTTAATAATTTTTTCTTCAACACATATTTGACATTTATCTACATTTTTACTAGTCATGGTAGGAATTAAATCTAGTTCTTTTATTTTCTTAATATATGAAAAATTAACGTGCCATAACCTACCATACCAACTATCAATGGATTCAACCATGTAAGTAAAAGAAGATGCATTTTTATTCATTATTTCATAAACATTAAGGACAAATAGACCCCTGTTGGAGTAACCCTTACCAACAAAGACATTATTTTTAGTCATGATCAATTTGTCAGATTCAAAAGAAATCTTGACCCCAACCTTAATTAGAAGTGAGACAGACACAAGATTTGAACGTATTTCTAGAACATGGAGTAAATCGGTTAGGGAAAGAATCTTTCCAGTGATTAGCTTAAGCATAATCTTTTCCTTTCCAATAATAGGTGAGGGTCTTGAGTCCCTCATAACGACCTTTCTTTACTTGCTCTAATAGGAGTGCAGGAGATGAATGCACTTCTGTTTCCACACATGTGCTTGGTAGTCTCAGAGTCTACCAACAAGTTTTTCTCTCTTGCTACTACGTTCATTTCAAAAACAACTGCAACAATTACATCTACTTCAACCAAGTTGACACTTGGTTTAGTATAATTATCATTTCCCTTCATGTGTCTACACTGATGCGCTTGGTGTCCATATTTTCCACAAACATAACAGTTACTTTTCTTTTTGAAAGTCATACCTTGGGGCTTATGTTGCTTGCCATGTGGTTTGTGCCGCAAGCCACTTGGCTTGTATTTTTGCTTTGCAGTACATTTCCTTGGCCTTTGCATCACAACATTTTTTTTCGAGTAATCTCCTTTGCCTTTTCAGCTTTTATCAACAGTCTGTTCTTCTCTTCGATTTGAACATAGACCATGATTTCTTCGAGGGTCATATACCACCTTTTATGCTTCATCTTGTTCTTGTAGTCCCTCAAATTATCAGGACACTTTCAATCAATGCAGCAGCAATGAATGTTTCGGGCAGTTCGATTCCTTCATTCTTGAGTTTAAGGGCAATGATGTAAAACTCATAAATTTGGGTCGAAATGTCCTTATCATCTTTCATCTAAAAATTAAAAAAAAATTCTACATCATATTTTTTTAGTTCTAGTATATTCGATCACATACTTCTTAACAAGTGTGTTCCAAATTTCATGCGTGTGATATGCACCACAGTAAACATCAAAGAGTTTATTAGAAAGAGAGTTTAAGATGATACTTTTGCAGACCTTATCAGCTCTATCCTACATAGTGAACAACTTTTCATAATTTTTTGATTTGAGAGTGGGACAAGGCATGGTAAGGACAAACTAGACGTTGGAGATATCCAAGACCAGATTCATCTTTTGTTGTCAACGTTTAAAAAATGAACTGTTAAATGGTTCAATCTTTGTCACGTTGGGCATAGTCTTGGTTGCAGCAAGCATTGCAGTATCCATAATACTCTTAAGATTGTTAGACAATTAATGAAAAAGTGGAAATTAAATTAATTATATGGAAAAGAACAATGTCACTGATGGTTGTAGATGTGCTGTCGACACTGTCGTTGAGATTATTTTTACACCCATTGGAAATGATTATTCGGTGCAGGAGGATAATGGCAGAATACTATTCAGAATTCTCAACCTATCTAATGTATGTGTGCACTCAGAGTACAATGAATGCATGAACAACTTCTAACAGATCGTATCTGTAAAGAAGAGAAGGGAGGAGAATGCATTTGGTTGTCTTTTAAGCTAAAAGTTTCACCAATTTATAGAGTCAGGAAAAACTTGTTAAAAGAAATCAAAGGGGATTTTGTGCACTGATCAACAATTCAACGATCAAAAATTTAATTCTCAGAATTAAGAGATTGCTTAATTAGTGGATAATGGCTATAAAGTGATATCTGAAATTCTGAAAAATTTATTAATTGCTTAATTAGTGAAATGGTTTGAAAAAAGGCTTAAAAAGTGGAATTTGATTTTCTACAAAATATTTTTCAAATAAATAAAACTTTTAATAACATAATTAGCAAAACTAGGTTGAATCGCACATACACCCACGAGGTCTGAAACTAGGAATTTGTACTCTTTTTCGCTCAGAACACGCAATACGCGCCCGATTAACTATTTTTCGGAACAAGTTTCAAAAATAGTTAGGCTTTGACCTATTCTCATGCACATGATTGGCTTTGTTGGGTCAATCCATATTTCCTACCCAAGTAAAATGTGGAATAATGTATGTAACTCTAACCCTTTATGTTTTTCCAATGTGGGACAAATGGAGTTCTTTCTAATTTGAAATACCACACAAACATAAACCAGGTTAGACATTGGGATCGCAAGGTTCATAATGCGACACATGACGGTCACAAGCTTCGGATGTGGCGATCGCAAGTGTAACACTGTACTTGTTAGCCCTCATGGGTCATTCATTAAAAACAAGTGTTAATAGATTTTATAAGAAATGATTATACAATGAAAATGTTTAAGTAGATTAGAAAACTCTTTGATATCACTTAAGAACTTAAAAAGGATTAGTAAGAATCATTTTGAAAGAAGAGTCACTTTCCTTAGAAAATTCTTAGAGTCACTTGAACTTTTAAATAATTATAATAAGTTCAATTGAAGTCCAAATTGAGCAAACTTTAATTCTATGAAAAGCTAATTGTTTCTACTTTCACAAGGTCAAAACTCTGTACCCGAAGGTATAGCAAATAAAATAGATTTTCACTTCTTTACGGACCGTCATATATTTTACATCTTTTGGTAGACAATTCATAATAAATTTGTCCAAATGACATAAAAGCAATAGAAAATTTCGGTAACTCCCAGATCTAGTGAATGTATAATACCCATAAAGTTTTTATGAAAAGAGAAAAAACCGTGGCCCTCTAGAGTGGACTATTTGTGCTGAAAATTTAGGCAAATTCAGCTCTTTGTATTTAAAACTATGTTTGGCTACCTACAACACATTCTTAACCTTTGAAAACATTCATAGAAGTATATATTTTATAAAATAAGCATTTTAGACTCAAAAAACACTTCATTTGGTTAAGTTTAGCTCTTAAGAAAAATGCTTAACCTAAGGACATATCATAAAAAATTGTAAATAATACTCCATTTTGCTCAAAGGTTCACTCTTCTCCTCTCTCATCAAGCATGCAATAAGTGACAAAACCATACATTCTCATACTTAAACTTCAAGATCTTGAACGTAAAAAAAAAACACAATATTGACGAAGAGCCACTCGTACATAATCGTTATTCATCAAGGCAATCTCATACCACAACCATTATCCTGATCAAAAGAGACTTTCTCAAAATTTCAAGAGCACTCTTTTTGTCTTTAGAAAATAACTGTAAAAATCATCAAGAATAATTTTCTTGGACTCTTTTCATAAACACGATATTTAAAGATATGCAAGGAAGATCAAGAGAGTTGTCAAGAACATAGTAGTAAGCGAAAACTAGGTTTTTAAAGATCTTAATCAAGATAGACATTATAAAATAT
This sequence comes from Heliamphora exappendiculata, assembly GCA_034768845.1. Taxonomy (NCBI): domain Eukaryota; kingdom Viridiplantae; phylum Streptophyta; class Magnoliopsida; order Ericales; family Sarraceniaceae; genus Heliamphora; species Heliamphora exappendiculata. Next base: position 11,281 of record JAOTRH010447255.1, read on the forward strand.
TCATAAAAGATTCATGCTAGGACGTTTCTACCTCAAGATCAAGAAAGAAAAGTATTGAACCAATTTGAGTGAGGGCTTGATCAAGGTGGTTATGTCCCTTCAAGCTCCTCCAATCACCTCCAAGATGATCTTCAAGGACTCCTTGGTTTTCTTTGAGTCTCAATGATCAAAACTCATACACTTTCTATGGTGGAAAAAGTAAGATGAATGGAAGAACACTATGCTAGGAGAGCTTCAAGACCAACACTTGGAAACATTTTTGCTAAAAACCAAGCTCCTTCCCCTCTCTTATGGCCAGCCACCTCTCTCCCTTTTATCGATATAGCATTTCGTAAATGTTAGATTAAATCATGGCTTGACAACACATTGTACTTCCAAGAATCAATGATTAGGATTAAACCTCTCTTTTTCATTTTATTTATAAAATTATGAATTAGTACAATAATCCAATTGCTAGGATTGAGTCTTGTCATTTTTATTTAATTAAATAAACACAATAATACAAGATTAAACATCAAGTAACAACAGATTGTACCCTTCGAATTCAATGGCTAGGATTAATGATTCATGTATTTTTAATTTATTAAACAAATTCCATAATTCAAGATTTTTAGGCACATAATATGATCCAAGGTTTAGGATTCAATCTCATAATTCATCATTAATTTAATAAATATAATTTATCGAGATTAAATGTGGTGTAGATAACTCATTATGTACTTTTGATCCAAGGGTGGAGAATAATTCTTTTTTTATTATATAATTTAATTAAATTTTGAAAGAAAAATTAATTATTTGGTTGGACATGTGTCATCTTCTCATGCCTCTAGAGTTCATTAAGTTAGGATTAAGTGGTTTAGATTAATCTAGTAAGGTTCTATGGATTAATCTAGTTAGGTTTCATGGATTGATTTAGTTAGGTTCCAACTAAAGAAAATTTTTTTTAAAAATTAAGCTAACTATATAAGAGATGAATATCATATATTCAAGTACAACCTTTGAATGACTAATATTTGATTATTAAATTAATAACTAAAGCCTTCTCAATAATTATTTATCCAAAAGTCATTCCTATTATCTAAAGATCCATGGTTAAAAACAGTATTTATTTTTCAATTTGTAATAGAAGATATGTATCTACAGTATTTATATATTTATTGTCATTTTTTAGGTATATATATATATATATATATATATATATTAATGTACGAAAAGACCAAGCCCAATTCTATATAAATTATAGTTGCTGTAATTTTAGAGAACAATATAAAAGAATACAGTAGAATTAATAATGTGTATTATGTTGTATTAATTACTTTAAAATATCTTTATTTAAGAATATTAAATTTACTAGTGTTTATTTCCAAAGTACGATATTCTGCTTAAAATTCTACAATTTTTTCATCAAGGTATATATCCATGGTACAATTCACTCATGCTCTAAGTACAAGTATTTTATGCATATATTTGGTAGAGAGAGAATCCGTTAGTTTTTCACATGGTTATCTACATATAAAAAGATATTAAAAATCTCCTAATCATTCTTTACCCAAAGGTTATTTATGTCTCTTTTTTATCCACCGATTAACCAAATAATGAATAATTTTCTATTTTAGAAAAATCTATACACAGTCCTTATTCCAAAAATAGATTATGTCACAATAATTCACATTAGTATATTAAAAAATCACCAAATTAATTTTTAACAAAAATTTTAGGTCATCACAATAAGGAATTCAAAATGTAACATCACAATTGCAACCATTAAACTTCACGACTGCAAAGAAGTCTAAAAGATTCCTTGCGACTGCAAGGATTATGAAACGCCACATAGTGACCTCAAGGTTCAATTTCTACCTGAGCAATTTTCGAGCAAACTTTTGATCTATATTTTTTTGCCATCTAAGTTATTTTTCACCAAATTTCAAAATTCCCAAAAAATTCTGCAAATTTTTGAAACTTTTCCGTATTAATAAACTTCGGTTCCAAATCAAAATGTCATCATCTTCAAAGCATATTTCAAAATCTTTGGACCAACTTTTGCTAGTTGTAACTAGATCTCTAAATCTATGAATCATAACGAAGGATGTAACCATTCCCATGTCTTTTTGGTCATTTTCATGACCTTAAACTGATTATTAGCTCTTTCGATCCTACTCACGACTTGAAATTGACTCTTTTGGTCCTTTCCATAACTTTAAATTGATTCTCAACTTTTTCGGTCCCATTTAGGATCTCAAACTTACTCTTTTAATCATTCTAATGACCTTAAACTAATTACTTTATCCTTCTCAAGAACACAAACGGGCTCTTCTAATCTTTTTCATGACCTTATACTATTTCTTATCTCTTTCGGTCCTCTTCAAAAACTTAAACTAACTACTCGATCTTTCTTAAGATCTTAAATTAACTCTTTCCATCCTTTCCATGACTTTTAAACTGATTCTCGGCTCTTTCGTTCCTTCACAAGAACTTGAACTGATTACTCGATCCTTTTCATGACCTTAAATTGGTTAAATCTCTTTAGGTCTTCTTTAAAACCTTAAATCAACTTCCCGATCCTTTCTACGATCTCAAAGTGGCTTAACTATTTGAATCATTATTAGTCTGCTTTGCATCATGATCTACTTGCTTACATCATAGGCATTACGCCATTAACTCCATTTTGGTTTGATGCCTTGTAATGGGGTACGTAGACAGCTCAATGAAAATTCGAGTATGACCGTGCTTTTGCTATGTATGCTTGTGTTTTGTTAGCCTAAGATCTACAAGTTAGTCAAAGGGCTTGTCTTTGGAGCTTTGATGTTCAATCATACCACTTGTTGCTACGCAAGTTTTATTAAAGATAAACAACTATAGACACCGTAATTTGACTAAATTGTACTTTAAGCTTACCAAAGCAATTTCAATGATGAAACAAATGTGGAGAGTGGCACCAAGAAGCCTTCAATCAATCATCAGAGTAAGAATTCAACTTGATAACCCAAATTCATCTTCACAAAATTGTAAACCGCAACTTTTGATCCATGTAGTTGTAACCACAAAACTCTAAATCCGTTATGGTTATCACACCAGTCTTGGCTGTTGCACTTTTCGATGAAGTGATTGTAACTGCCGAATTTGCATTCTCCTAATTTTCTTGTGACCACAATGTCCAATCCTGCCACATGTTAGCACGACATAGATCATTATCAGCGCACATAACTCTATAAATTTAGACATTTTGGGTCATTTTCAAGTACCAAAAAACTGAGAGACAGTCAATATTTTGCTAGTTGTCCTATTCACTAGACATTCTATCCACCCAATACATTTTCTTAGGGCTTCATTTTCTATCCCGGGCACAATTTGAGAAAGAATTCAAACTTCAATGATCAATAGATTTGTCAAAGTAGTTAACGAGCTCGCCTCGCGAATTGAGGGATCACTTGAATAGTCTATTTAATATAAAAAAAAATTTCTTAAACCTTGCTCAAAATAAATTTGGATATAGTGATGCACAGACGGATCACATCAATCTAAGATTGGTTAATAGTGTCACATTAATCTTACAACTGCAACTTTCAACGATGCAACTGTAAACTTTGGCACTTAATGTTTCCGATCACAAGCTCTATCTTCACCGTTCAAACTTTGTAGGCTTCTAGTAACCTTTTTAGTGTTTTTTTAGTATTCCACTTTCTCTAATGTGGTTAATTTAGCTTAATTTTAGCATATTTATGTTGCATATAGTAGATGTACTTCCTTCCTTGCCATGTTTCAGATTCTTCTTCATCTTAAGTGACGTGTTAATATAATAATAGGTGTATTTTAATTATATGATTTTGGTTGTTCTCTCTTTGATCCCCATATTCTATATCAATATGCATGTGAAAATTTAAGACAAAAACTAATATTAATGAGTAGAGACCAATCTAACAGTTGGGGAATAATACGTACCTAAAACCATTCCCATCTTATACTATGGCCCCAACCCCATTTTCAATGGCAATAATAGATCAATAACTCTTTTTTTTTTGTTTTCTTAGTTTTCTCAAAAATTAAGTGGTTATTTTTCAAATTCAAGTGGGTATCCAATTTTCTATTTTAGTTTTATTTTTCATTTTCCTTCAAATCATTAAAATGGAAAAATAGAATTTTGAACTTTATCCCACAATAACTGCTTGTTAACAATTTGATTCCTTAAATTAAGGAGGATGATGCTTTTAACAATTTGATGTAGAATTGTGTAGGACAATAGTTACCCCATGTGAACCTACCTACACATAATTAATTTGTGTACTTGATCTTGAGAATATGGGGGTGTATTTATCTGCTTGTTTGCTTTTTCTTAAAGAGAGGTAAGAGATATTTATACGCATCATCACAAACATTAATTGCCAAAGAGCTCTCATTTAATGGATTTTATCTATTTAATTAATTAGATATTCTAGATATTAGTCATTTTAGTGCTTATACCCATGTATGTATATAATTTAATTCTAATCTAATTAGTTGATCAAATAATTGGTTAAAGTGTATCTAATTAGGCATTAAACACTTACATGTTCACTTATTTTGTGTATTATTTTATTAATTGTATTTGCATGCATGATTAAATTTTGGCCCCTTGAATTTGATCTTGCTTATGTTTTGTCAATACATGAAGAAGTCCTGCATTCTATGTATAAATGCACTTGAGATTTAAGACTTCATTCAATCTCTACTTGTCTTTTATGCTTAGAGTTGATCATTCTTTTCTCTCTCTCTCTTTTATGCTTAGAGTTGATCATTCTTTTCTCTCTCTCTCTCTCTCTCTCTCTCTCTCTCTCTTAAGTGTTTTTGCATATATTCATTTTCAAGTTCTTCTTTTTTTTTTTTTTTAACTTTGATTTTGAGTAAGGATCTTGGAAGGAGTTTGGAGATCTTAGTTTCTTGGACCTTGGTCTTGAAGAATGTCTCCCTCTTCTTTTCTTCCTCGAACCTTGGTTGCGATCTAGGAAGTTTTAAGCTTAAATAATGCGTGGTTATATTATACGTTGTTCAGCATGTTAGAACTCTTAAAATTTATTTTTTTGCTTACTATAATACTATTGGCAACTCTCTTGAATATTCTTACCTAGTTTCCAATCTCATTTTTTTGAAAAGAGCGTGAAAAGTAGATTTTGTGATATGCAAAAGTTTATTTTCTAAAGAAAAAATAAGTGTTCTTTAAATGTTGAGAAAAAGTATTGGAACTGGATAATGGTTGTGATTTGGGATGGTCTTGATGAATAAGGACCGAGTATAGCATGCTTTTTGGTGAAAGCATATAAATTTGCACAAGAGTTGATCTAGGTTAGTAGCTTAGATTGCTTATTTATGATGATGAATTTATTTTTTTGGAATCCAACCGAACTAAAAGTGAATTTTTCTAATATGAAAATAAAAATGGTGCTATTGATCTTAAGCTTGATAGTTTTGAAGATAAGATTTTATATATGAAAATCGGAGCGCTTGAGTGCCAACAGTCCAGAAATGGGCGCTAGCAAGGCGCTCGTGGGGCGCTTGAGCATCTGGAGGACATAATTGTGCACTAGTAGGGCACTAGCTAGGCACTTGAGCGCCAAGTATGGCACTAGTATGCACTCGCGGGGCACTTGAGCGTTGCTGCGACGTTTGGAAGCGTGTTTTAGAATTTTTTAGTCGAGGCCTATATATATGGACCTTATAGTTCATCTAGGGTTAAGAAAAAAATGTGTATAAGTTGTCTAATACTCGAGAGAGACTAGAGATAGTATAGAAAGACACAGAGAGGCTCAGTTTCAGGCTATATACAGAGATTATGAGATTGAGAGTGAAATGCATATTCCTTATTTGACAATAGTGAATTGTTTCTTTTCCTATGGAGGTAAATAATTAGCCGAACCACGTAAATTCTCGTGTTCTTGTGGGTGTTCTTATTTTTTACGTGCTTTATGTGGACAGAAGCCGTGGTTTTTTTTCTATGCATTAGGGGATTTCTGTCCAAAATCCCAACAATTGGTATTAGAGCGTCTGGTTATTGGCTTGATCACTCGATCGCAGTAAAGATGGTGAAAATCAGATATGGAGTCGAGAAGTTTACCAAAAAGAATAATTTCTCCCTATGGAAAAGACAGATAAAGTATCTGTTGATCCAGTAAGGGGTCTTTAAGGCATTACTCAGCAAGGCAAGGAAACCAGAGAAGATGATTGATGACGATTCAGAGGACATTAATTCTAGGGCCACAAGTTTGATTCAGTTAAATTTGGGAGACGATGTTACTCACAACGTGTTTGATGTGGAGACAGCGCACGAGATCTGATAAAAGGTCTCTACATGAAGAAGAATCTAGCCAATAAGTTGTACGTAAAGAAGCAACTGTATGGACTTCAGATGAAAGCCGGTACAAACCTTTTAGAACATCTAAATGTGTATAATATGCTCATCGCATAGTTATCTAGGCTTAGAGTAAATGTTGATGATGAGTATAAGGCAATACTCCTGTTGGTATCGCTTCCGATGTCCTATGATCATCTGGTGACAATGTTGATGTACAAGAAGGGCACTCTATAACTTGAAGAGATTACTAGTGCTCTTTTGCCACATAAGAAGACGAAGACGGATGATGAATCAGATGTTGAGAGGTTGCTTGTGGTTAAGTTTGAGTCAAGTAAGGAAATGAGTAGTTCTAGTGAAGAGGGTTGCAACAGAGGTAGATCTCGGTCCAAGTCACGTGCAAGGAAGGATGTGGAATGCTTCTACTACCACAAAATTGGTCATTTTAAGAGCTAGTGCCAAAAATTGAACTAGCATTTGGAGGAAAAGAAGAAAGAAAAAGCACTTGCAAAATCTGTTAGTTGGCCTAGGAGTCATTAGACAGTGAGGTAGATGGAGATTTATTTTTACTTTTCTCAAATTTTAATGTTCTATTAAAGTCATGGATACTAGATTCAAGATGCTCCTACCATATGTGTCCAACAAGAGAAGGATTTGACAAGTATATGCCTTATAACGTAGGTATAGTTCTAATAGGGAATGACACAGCGTGCCAGACTATTGGAAACGGTATAGTGAAGATCAGGATGTTTGACGGTGTTGTGAGGGTCATGAGGAATGTCAAACATGTTCCAAGATTAAAGAAAAAATTAGTTTCTTTAAAAACAGTGGATTCTCTAGGTTATGAGTTCACAATAAATGGTAGAGCAATGAAGATCAACAAAGGATCTTCAGTTATTATGAAAGAAAAGAAAGTGGATGGCCTCTATAGATTGACAGGGGACATAGTGATAGGTGGAGTTACCACTATCACACAAACTGATTATAGTAGGGACGGCACGAGACAAACATTTGGAGCTTGATCAGGTTGACAAGCAGTATATGTCAGAAATTCAAAAGAGGAGTGCAACAGTCGAGATGGAGTTCTGTCAGACAAGTTCACCCATAAAAAATGGTGATTGTGGTTCAAGTCAACAGTAGTGAGAACAGTGCAATGGGAATCCTTCATCTTATAAGTAGGTAGATCAGGCAAAGATCAGGGAGAAGTAGCAGTGTCGGAGAAGGTGGGGTCGCCACAGAAGACTGAGACTTGGGAGTTTGACAAACTATCTAAGAACGAGAGGGCTGTCGATTGCAAGAGGGTCAAATTTAAGTGTGGCCTGGATTTTGTCAAAGTTCATTCAGTTTGATGATCATAGGGGACGGCGCACCTATACTTGTAAAAGCGATGCAGGTCGAGGCAACACCGACAGTTCTTCCAGATGGCTGAGAAACTCAAGCGAAGGTAGAGATTGCTGGGTTTGTGGCCCGAATTTCCCAAGAAAACCATAAGCCAGATCTAGCTGGCGCTCATGAGTGTGGTGCCGAAATTTTGGGTTTGGTTCAAAAATAAAGAATTCAAGAGTTATTTTAAAAACTTTTTAATAGCTTGAAAATCAAAAGATTTTTGAAAATCCTTTTTGTAAAAAATGGAGTTGCTACTTGATTTTTGAGAAAAATAAAAAAACAACAACAATGAGCTACTAATCTTTAAAACGTTTAACTAGAGAAAAGAAGGGTTCAGGGACAAATGTACGAATTAGAGAAGGTGTTACGCACCCCGTTCGTCCAACCGTAAGGTTAGCATCTACTAATCATCATTGGTTCTTTAATTATATTTTTAAAATGCATGCAAATATAAAAAATAGGAATAAGGAGAGAACATCCAAAATTCAATAGTGAAAATACATAATCTAGCCTATAAACCTGCCAAAACGTCTACTAAATGTAAAAAAGACCCTAAATCCTAAGTATACAAAGTCAAACTAAAGAATACATGGCACAAACCACATGCGAGGATTATAAGGTGTTATCGATTAATCTAAACTAACAAGCCTTAATCTTAGCATAACATGATTCTAAACTAAAGTAAAGCAATTCTAAGAATTTGGTACCTCAATCATGCTAATAGACACTAAAAATAGCATACTATACATCATATAGAATACAGTAACGACAAAAGTTGCGATCGTAAAAAAAGAGTAAAAGTGCACAGACGCAACATTGATTATTGCGACCGTGAGGATGTCAGTGCCAGAATGTCACAACTGCAACATGGATTGTTACGACAGCAGGGTTTGTAGGTACTGTTTTGCTAAATTTTAATAGACAGTGTATTGAGGTGCTAGTGCGCAGTATAAATAGAATCACAATTGAGACTATTTGAACCAAATTAAAATAAAAGTTAACCAAATTTTCTAAAATTAAGCATGCTCTCGATTCAACAACTCAAAATTGACAATTAATTACATGGACAAGGTAATTAAACCTACTTATAGCAAAACTAAAGAATAAGCATGCAATTCAAAAGTTGAAATTCAAATTCAAAACCTGGCCTCCTCACGGGGGTAGAAAATGTGATGAGAAAAATATCGGGGTTCCAACAAAATACCTAGAACGCGATAATCTAGGGGAGTCCTCAAATCGTCGAATGTAGAATCGTTAGCCCAATCCTTGAGAAGCAGTCCAATTCCAACATTCGAATCAAGATTGAGTAATAGTATGGATCAGGGTGTGAGTTGAGAGTACGACAGAGTATTAGTGTACTTGATAAAGCAGCAACGTATCGACGTCAAAATTCGTCCTCGATAAAGCAACAGTATATCGACGTCAGCCAAAAGTGTTCTCTCAAAATCGTACCAAAGGTACGCTTATATAGAGCATGCCAACCAATGAGGTACTGCCATGTTCAAAGCTCAGACTGGGCTCAAAAAGGTTGCAGTCGCCACCTTCAAAAGTTGCAACCATAAGGATCAAGGTTGCAATAGTAACAAATTTTAGGATTTTCAAGAGATTCACAATACGATCGCAATATTCAACACAACGCTCGCAAGGTTCAAAGATTCCAAATGTAATTACTTGGGCCAGTGAATAACTAGGTTATAAAGTTTGAAGGGTACGGCCTTGAGATTCAAGAACTGTGATCTTGTGATTTGATTTCACGGAATACTAAATTTGAATTGCTTCCCGGCGATCATTCAGAGACTTTATTCAACTTGGTTTTCATCATCGGAGTCACCCGGATAAGCCTAAGATTCGATAGGGTCAAATTGGCGTGTCTACATAGAGGCGCTTGAGTGTCAATAAGCCCAGAATGGAGTGCTCGCAGAGCTCTCGCAGGGTGCTTGAGCGCCAGCAGTCTAGAAATGGGCGCTAGTATGGCACTTACAGGGCACTTGAGTGCTTAGAGAACAGAATTGTTTGCTAGTGTGGTGCTAGCTAAGCGCTTGAGCACTAGGTACAGCACTAGTAGGCGTTCACGGGGCACCTAAGCGATGCCAAGACGTTCTAAAGTGTGATTTAAGATTTTTTGGTCGAGACCAATAAATATGGACCCTATAGTTCATCTAGGGTTAATAAAAAATGTGTGTAAATTGTCTAATACTCAAGATAGACCAAGAGAGAGGTTAGAGAGAGTATAGAAAGACACATAGAGGCTCAGTTTGAGGGCATACATAGAGATTGTGAAGTTAAGAGTGGAACTTGTATTTCTTATTTAAAAATAGTGGATTGTTTCTTTTTCCGTGGAAATAGGCACTCAGCCGAACTATGTAAATTCTTGTATTCTTGTGGGTATTCTTGTTCTGTACTTATTTTGTATGGATTACAACCATAGTTTCTTTTTCCGCTGCGTTAGGAAATTTATGCTTAAAATCCCAACAATGAGTAGACACCTCTCAATCTAAAAAGTGACATATTTCATTCTTTTTGTTATTTTTCACGCCCTTCTTATTTTTAATGTCCTAAACTTGATATTATTTTATTTCTAGAAACTATAATTTTAAAAATTTTAATTTAACAATCTAATGCCAATATTTATATGTGCTCCATATTTCAAATACATACTCAATTGTCTAAAATTATTTCTTATTTTATTGTTTGTTTTGATTTCATTAATTATACTATTAATCGACCTAATTTATATTCAAAATTGCTTTAATTAATCTGTCTATCGTATTTTTGTTTGTCAATCTTCAAACACAATCTTTCTTCATGGCTGCATGGTTGTTTTCTATCTCCCTCTTCCTCACCTTTGGCTACGTGTGTTATGTCTTTCCAACCATTTCTCTCTCTAAATTCCTAAGGAACCGATACTTTTCCTCTTGTCTACTAAACAACCATAATGGAAGCACTATGTTTTTCATTGACAGCTACCTCGGAGCTACCCGAGATAGCCATTTCTCAACGAAAAATCGCACTTTCAGGTGTTTGGCTAAGTTATTGGGAATAGTTTTTATTTTTCTATTAATAATTATAGTAATAAGTTATAAATTTTTTTTAAATACTCATAACTAATGCTATAAGTTATAATTACTTTTTCTTTTATGAATAATTAGTTTCGACTACAAGATAATATATTTATAAAATACTAATAATTTTTATTACAAGTTATAATCTATAACTTATTAGTTTTAACAATGTTAAACACCACATTTGATTGATATCGTATTAGTTTCTTATATAAAAAAATGCTCTTGTTATTGGTTTCAATAAGAAAATATAAAATTACCTTAAGGTTTTAGAGAAAACAAAAAGTGATGCTTCCTAATTCCAAAAAAAAAAATTGCTTTGCAATGTGGTGGTATGTAAGTTATAAGTTGGAATCTTATTTAAAAAGGTATTATTATTACATAATACAAAATTAAATTTGTCTTTACAAATTTTAATTTGTTGGGCTCCTATTATGGATGTGTCTCGAATTTCTGTCATTCGAGTCTAAAAAAAAGTCTGAACAATGTAGAATGCTAAAAAAGGTGATCAAAATATGTCACTAGAGGCTCTGCATATTGCAGATAAACCAAGATTTACTTTTGACCGATCGAGCGATCTGTGCGAGGTAGCATCTTTTTGAGACGGCTAAGGTTGCAATCGATATATGTGTTAGATATATTAGATTGATTGTTAGAATATTAGATTGATTTTATTCTGATTTGATTTTATTATCTGTCATTATTGTATTTTCTTTCTTGCTTAGCCCTATTCGCCTATAAATAGGCTATATATTGTACAGTTTCAATACGCAAAAAATATACAATTGTTTTTCTTTTCTCAATTCTTCATGGTATCAAAGCATGGTTGATCCGAAACCATGTCTGAACCAAAGGCCTCCAAGGTCGTCACTGCCACAATCCTTGGCGACTCCCTCCCGCAAAGTTGGCATTGTTCTCGCAACCATCAGACGCCTCCGCATCAATTGTCGCGAATATCCGTCGCCGTCGTCGTTGCCACCTTACGTCGCCACGTCGCTTTCACTCATCGCCGCTGACTCAGCGATCCTCACCGCCAACCGCCAGTGCATTTGACCTCTAAGGTCACGACCATCAGTCGCACCACCACCGAACGCACACCAGCGCCGCAACCCACAGCCCCGCCGCCGCCCACAGCCCCGCCGCCGCCCACAGCTTACAGCCCACAGCACCATCGTCCTCGCCGCCACAGCCCACAGCACCGTAGCCCTCGCCGTCATAGCCCACAGTGTCGCTGCTGCAGACTTGCCAGCGCCGCTGGATCTCATAGTCGCCGTCGCCGCTACTGCTGCAAACTCACCAGTCGCCGCTGCTGCTACAAACTCGCCGGCACCGCTGGATCTCACGGTTCTCAGGCCCTCATCTACAGTCGCATCGCCGCTGCAAACTCAATCGCCGCTGCTGTTGCAAACTCAATCCCTAACCATCTTATTTTATTTATTTATACCCAATATCCCAAAAACAAACCTAATACTCCCAGGCTCTCAACCCAAAAATCCTTTCAGGCCAAAACTCTTTTCCTACAACCAAGCCCTTTATTCCTATATTTATTTATTTAGATTTTTATTTTTTCATTAAAAAAAATAAATGTCTCAATCAGCTTTGACTCTCGATTTCATTGTCCATCCTATTGATATTATATTGGATGGATCCAATTATAGTATATGGGCTCAGAACATGGAGATTTTCTTGAAAGGACGTCGACTATGGCGCTATGTGACTGGCGCCATTCTTGAACCAGTACAGACCAGCAACGAAACGAAAGAGGCATTTGTGACTCGTCTAGAAGACTGGGACAATATTCATTACAAGATTCTGTCTTGTCTCATCAACACCTTTATTCCATCCATCAACAGTCTTCTTCCAAAACTTGGGAATGCTACCATTGCTTGAAATTTTTTTGGCTAAATGATACAATTGCACCTATGATGCCTCCTTAGAATTTCAACTGGAAGCCAAACTTTATCAGATGCGTCAGGAACCCGGTCAGTCTATTGCTGATTTCTACTCCCAGACCAATCATATTTGGGAACAATTATCTGCTGCAGATCCAAAGCTCGAATGCTCTAAAGACATTCAACAGTTTGCTGCTTGGCTTGATCAACGGAAGTTTATGCACTTTATGATGGCTCTTCGGGATGATTTTGAATCTACTCGAGCCTCCCTTCTTCATCGTCAACCACTTCCGACTTTGGATGCTGCAATTTCTGAACTTATCTCTGAAGAGACTCGTCGTTCCACTATGAAATTGCACTCTTCTGATATGGTTCTTGCCACTGCTACTCGTGGACCTTTCTCGTCTTCTACTGGGCGTTCATCCAAGACTAATTTTTGCAAGTGGTGTAAACACAATGATATACTGGGCGTTCATCCAAGACTAATTTTTGCAAGTGGTGTAAACGCAATGGTTATACCATTGACGAATGTCGCAAGTTCAAGTCCTATAAGTAAAAACTAGCTTCCCAACAGACAGCTGCGGTTGCTTCCTCTACTTCATCTACATCCGAGTCTTTCTCGTCCACTTCTCTCACTGCAGCTGACGTGAAGGATTTAATTCATCAGGTTTTGTTCCAATCCTCCACTGCCTTGTTCGTCACCTCACGTAAATCTCAATGGTTTATAGACTCTGCTTGCTGCAATCATATGACATCGGATGCCACTATCTTTTCCCATAAAATTGCTCTTTCTCCCACTCCTACCATTTACACTGCCGATGGTTCTCATGTGCCTGTTAGCCATATAGGGTCTATTTTTACTTCTCACTTATCTGTCAGTGATACTTACCTTATGCCTAAACTTTCCTTAAACTTTCTTTCTGTTGGTCAACTTTGCGAGTTAGGCCTTGACCTGAAATTCTATAACAACGGTGTTGATGTACAGGATTCATAGATGGGTCAGCTGTTTGGGACAGGCCATAAAGTTAGACGTCTTTTCGAGCTCACATCACTGCAGCTACCTTATTCCACAACCACTTTCATGGCTGCTATCACCATCTCTTCCAATTTGTGGCACTCCCGTCTTGGTCATGCATCTCTTCCACGTGTTCAGTTCTTGGCTTCTTAAGGTCAATTAGGTCCTATCGACCTTCAGTCCTTTGATTGTATTTCATGTCGTCTTGGAAAGCAAACACATTTACCATTTAATAAAAGTGGCTCTCTTTCATCTACACATTTTGACCTCGTCCACTCTGATATTTGGGGTCCCGCCCTAACTCCAACTGAGGGGGGATCTCGTTATTTTATTATTTTTGTAGATGATTACAGTCGCTACACTTGGCTCTCTCTTTTACAGCATCGGTCTGAGTTTACCACTGTTTACCAAAATTTTCATAAAATGGTGCAGACTCAATTTTCTTGTACCATTAAAATTTTTCGTTCAGATAATGCAATAGAATACAAGGATAAGTCTTTTCTTTCCATCTTACAGCAAAATGGAACAATCTCTCATCATTCTTATCCATATACCTCACAACAAATGATAGAGCGAAACGTAAACATCGTCACATTCTAGATACCGTAAGAGGATTTCTCATTTCTGCTTATCTTCCAGAACATTTTTGAGGTGAAACCGCTCTTACTGCTGTCTACACCATCAATCGGGTTCCCTCACCCATTGTACATAACAAAACTTCATTTGAGCTTCTTCATGGTACGAACCCTACCTTCTCCTTACTTCGAGTTTTTAGATGTGTTTGTTTTGTTACTCTTCCCCCACACGAACGCACCAAACTTGAGCCTCGATTCAGACTCTGTTGCTTTCTTGGCTATGGTCTCACTCAAAAAGGTTATCGTTGTTATGATCCCATAGCTAAACGTCTTCGTATTTCCCGTCATGTAGAGTTTTGGGAACATAAGATGTTTAGGAGTCTTTCTCCATTTTCACAATCTTCTTCTAGTTATGCTCCTATCTTTACTGACCCATCTATTGCTTTAGTCCCTGATTCCTCTGCAGAAAAATTGAGCTCATCAGACAATCCTTCTTCGACCATTCTTGAGTCCTCTGACACGCTTACTGATGTTCCTGATACATCCACTACACCCGAGCCCATCCAGGTACCTACACTCTGTCAATCTACGAGAGTAAGAGCACCTCCTTCTCATCTTCGAGATTATCATTGTTATTATGCTCTTGCTACTCTTCATGAACCTCACAGTTATCGTGAAGCTAGTGATGACTCCCTGGGGTAGCAAGCTATGGCTGATGAACTAGATGCTCTAACCAAAACTCATACTTGGGACTTGGTGAATTTACCTCATGGGAAGTTTACAGTGGGATGTAAGTGGGTCTACAAAATTAAGACTCGATCCGATGGCTCCCTGGAACGATACAAAGCTCGTCTTGTTGTGAAGGGTTTCTCTCAGGAGTATGGTATTGACTATGAGGAGACTTTTTCTCTTGTTGCCTGTCTTACCTCTGTTCAATCTCTGCTTGCAGTAACTGCTGTGCGTCGTTGGCAACTATTTCAAATGGATGTCAAAATAAATTTTTGAATGGCGATCTTGCCGAGAAAGTTTATATGCGTCCTCCACCTGGTTATGACCATCCTCCTCACACCGTTTGTCGTCTTCGACGTCCTCTCTATGGTCCTAAACAAGCTCCGTGGGCCTGGTTTGCTAAATTCAGTTGTGTTGTTGCTCAGTAGGGCTTTGCTCCTAGTGCCTATGATTCTGTACTTTTTATTCAGACCACCGATGTTGGTATTATTCTTATTCTTCTCTATGTTGATGACATGACCATTATAGGAGACGACCTCTCTGGTATTCGGGATCTTCAGCACTTTTTGAGTAAGAATTTTGCGATGAAGGACTTAGGGCAGCTTAACTATTTTCTTGGTCTTGAGGTTACATCTAGTTTAGATGGTTACTATCTTTCTCAGGCAAAGTATGCATCTGACTTTCTTTCTAAAGCAGGCTTGACTGACAGCAAAACATGCACTTCTCCGCTTGAACCTAATGTTAAGTTGTTTGCCACTGATGGTGAATCTTTTTTAGATGCTACTTTGTATCGCCAGCTAGTCGGTAGTCTCATCTATCTCACTGTTACTCGTCCAGATATTTCCTATGCAGTTCATCTTGTTAGTCAGTTTATGAGTGCTGCTCACTCTACTCACTATGCTGCTGTTCTACGCATCTTACGGTATGTTAAAGGGACTTTGTTTCATGGTCTTCACTTCTCTTCGCACTCATCCCTTGAGCTCTACTCTTATTCTGATGCAGACTGGGCCGGAGATTCTACCGATCGTCACTCCACTACAGGATGCTGTTTCTTACTCGGCATCTCTCTCATTTTTTGCCGTAGTAAGAAGCATACAGTTGTTGCCCGCTCTAGCACTGAGGCTGAGTATCATGCTCTTGCTTATACTACAGCTGAACTTTTATGGTTTCAGTGGCTTTTGATAGATATGGGTGCTCCTCAGATGACTAGTTCCCCTCTTTATTGTGATAATCGGAGCGCCATCCAGATTGCTCACAATGATATCTTCCATGAGCGCACCAAACATATTGAAATTGACTGTTATTTCATCCGACATCACCTTCAGCAGGGCACCCTACATCTCTAATCTGTCTCTTTTGAAGATCAACTTTTCGATCTTTTCACAAAATCTCATCCTCCTGGTCGCTTTTGTGCTCTAATTTCTAAACTTCAGTTGACTTCGTCATCTCGCGTTTGAGGGGGGATGCTGAAATATTAGATTGATTGTTAGAATATTAGATTAATTTTATTCTGATTTGATTTTATTCTCTGTCATTATTCTCTGTCATTATTGTATTTTCTTTCTTGCTTATCCCTATTCGCCTATAAATAGGCTATATATTGTATAGTTTCAATACACAAAATATATAATTGTTTTTCCTTTCTCAATTCTTCAATAAGTTTTGACCTAGTTTTGGATTCCATATAAAGAGGGTTATAATAAAAACTGGAGGATACACCAAAAAAGGCTCAGTTAAACGCCAGAGTATAAAAAGAGGATCAGATACAAAAGACAGGCTCAAGTTAGAGGCTAGAGAGAGTGCATAGCTAGTTCTTGAAATCCTTATTGTGTATTCCTTCTCTCCTGTGGAGGTAACCAGTCAACCGAACCTCATCTATATTTTTGTGTTCTTGATTATTCCTAGTATTCTTTATTTGTCTTGTGTAGATTGAAGCTGTAGCTCCTTTTTCAGTTGTGTCAGGGGATTCAAGTGCCTGTAAAATCCCAACAGCTACAATATGTTTTACCCTTGTTCAATGGTTTAAATGGCTTGTTTAATGATTTTAATTTCTTTTTCTGTTTGAGGAATAAAAGTGAATAAATAATATTATTGACTATAGAATAGTAACTAAATTCTCCACCCCCCTCTATATATATATGTATATACATATGTGTGTGTGTGTGTGTGTATATCTACCCGAACGGTTGTGTTCGAGCATTGCGCATGGGTCATTTAAGTATTGTGGGAGGTTGAAGTTTTGTGGTAATTATTTTTACTTTTTTAATCTATTCAACTCTTTTAAAAAGGACACAAATGATAAAAATATCAAATTATCTTAAGTGTGTTTTTGGTAAATTACAAGGTTACAAAGGCTTCACCAAATAAGGAGTTTTCTTTTTATAATAGTGTATATATAATTGTTGGGTATAAGAATCTTGTATTCTGCGGACCCATATCATTAATATTTTATTTACATGTATTTAGATTGGGCTGGAGTCATGAATTTATAAAAAATCTAATATATATAGGATTTTATTATTATATGAGGGTTAGGATTTTAGGATTTACCTATAAATAGGATCCTATAATTTTAATTATTATATGAAGAGTTGAATCAAATGGGTAGATATGTAGGAAGAGATGAAAAAATATCGAGGGCCCGGGAGTAACCATTGAAAAAAAAATATGATTTATTTCAAGGCTCGGGTTGTGGTTGTCGAGTTTTGGAGTATTTTTAATTTCATGATTGTACGTTCTACGACTATAATCAATTATTTTTTTCACCCGTGGACGCAGGCAGGTTGTATTGAATTACATATATCGTTATATATATATATTTTTTGTGCATGATTGTACTTTCATTTGCGTTCGGAGATTGGCGATTAAATCTCAACAAGCGGTATCAGAGCAGTATCAGGGTGGATGGTTGACGATTTGAAACCACAATGGAAGATAAGAGAACATGTATATTATTTTTTGATTTTGTTCAATATAGATTAAAAAAATAATTTACACAAGAAAAGAAGAAAATAAAAAAAGGGAGTCTTGTGCGCTACTAGCGGAGCTTGATCAATGCGGAGAATATTAAAGCAACAACAATCTGTCAATGATTAGGAATCTACAATGGATGTGATTCAGTGTGGCTCATGATTAGGCATGTCAATGATTTTTAATTTTTCTATTAGATCAACATATGTGTAATAAAAAAATTCAAGATGGATGTGTATTCCAAACTTTTTGCAATGCTGTGAACGCATCGGTACGGTCAAAATTTTCAAATTCTGGATGATTAAATAGGATTGAACAGATTCGGTATATTTGATTAGGGGCGACCGAATTTGATTACGGGTGATGAAAGATTACCGGGAGTAATCTGGATCAATCAATAGTAGAAGACTAATCATTAATAGATATGCAGCTGAGATTTTAGTTTTAGGTGGAGTCAAATCAGACAGTGATTTCGTGATTCGACAGATGATTGGCAATTATTCACCTCGACAAATAGGTGGAGTGACAGTGAACACCTCAACGAATAGGTGTTAGGCATCTCGGTGTAGAGGTGTGGACCATACAGGTTTGAGTGTAGCAAATTAATATGGAGATTGTTTGGTGTGTGTCTTATATTTTGCGAACCTATATAATTAGGGTTTTATAATTATATGGCGGCTAGGGTTTTAGGGTTTCATAATTATATGATGGTTTGGATTTTAGAGGTTTTTGCCAATAAATATGAGCATTATTATTTTAGTAGGTTTGTAAAGAGTTGAATTAAATGGGGTAGAGATATAGGAAGAGATAAAAAAATACTAGGGGCACGGATTTAACCCTTGAGTGGGGAAACATGATTTGTTTAAGAGCTCAAGTTGTGGATGTCCCATTTTAAAGTATTTTTGATCTCGAGATTATACACTCTGCGATTATAATAAAATATCTCTCACACTTGTGGATGCAGACAGGTTGTGTTGAATCACATAAATTCTTACATAATTTTTTTTTGTGTGTGCATAATTTTTTTTCTTCTGTTATCATTCGGGGATTGGTTTTTAAATTCCAACAATGATAAGTGCATTTGGTGTTGATGAACTTATGAACTTATAGATTATGGCCCTGTTTGGACAAATTTTTTATTTACTTATTTGGCTTATTTAGCCTCCAATAAGTAACTTTGTTTGGATAGCCAAATAAGCAAAATTTAAGTCAATAAGTAAATAAGCCAATAAGCAAATTATCCCAAATGTACTTGCTTATTTAATGTAATTAATTTTACAAATATAAACAAATAAGCCAATAAGCAAGTTTCTTCCCAAATGAATACATCTCACATTTCAGCCACTTAAAAGTCAATTATTCCAAACCAACTTGCTTATTTATGTTTTTTCTTATTTCACAATAAGCAAATAAGTAAATAATTCATTTGCCCAAATGAGGCACATAACTAAAAATATTTATGCATTGTGTCAGTTAGAGTGTTATTGATCTAAGTAAGAATTTGATGTACTACTCTCATAGGAAGCACTCACATTCAGGCTTGTCCAAACACAAGATAAGCTTGTGGTTTTGCTAAGATTTGGTTGAAATGGATTCCAACTGAAGAGTCACCGAAAGTGTTCCCTCTCCAATGGTTGTGGAGGGCAAGAATTGATGGGTCCACACTAATTACTGCTCCTTCAAAGATCATTCATAAGCCTTTTGTATGTCAAACATTGAGGATGGAAAATGTCATTATTTTGCATTCTAAGGCCTAATCACCTTAAATATATACATGCAATTGTGCTACACATTTTGCATATCAAGAATGAAGGCAATACAATTTAACTAAGTTGGTCTCGCCAATTTGGGGAGTTGATGATTTTTCGAAGCCTCCAGCCACTAACAAACCTCTAGAGAAGAGACAGAGAGTCCCATATTCCTACAACTCGTAGTCGTCGCCCACGAATTGTCGACCTAGGGTTGATGCTTTAGGTTTCCCACTTTGGAATGTGATTCTTGAGTTCCAAATTTTAGAAGTTGAATGAATCATCACCAAGTTATACATATGTATTAAAACTGAATGGAGGAGCAACTTCAAACCCAGAGGATTCAATCTACAAAGGCCACTGTTAGCCCAAGGGCTCTTTAATTTGATTTTGATGATTTTCATAATTCATTTTCTAAGAATAAATATTTTTAAATGG
>JAOTRH010447265.1:0-31412 GCA_034768845.1 Heliamphora exappendiculata
GGGTGATGACCTTAGATGAACTTATTGGCTCACTGTTGACCTACGAGCTCAAGATAAATGAAAGAGTCAACGAACAACGCAAGGTCAAAAAGTTCATAGCCCTCAAAGCATCAAAAGAAAGCTCAAGTGATGAAGACGAGAATATCAATGATGATGACATGGCCCTCATCACAAGAAGATTTGGGAAGTTCCTCAAAAGAGACAAAAAATTCTCAAGAGGTACAAAATTTGACTAAGGAGACTCAGGCAAACGAGACCTCAAGAAAGAACCACCCACTTGCTATAACTGCAACAAAACTGGACACATCAGGCCCGAATGTCCTCTACTTAAGGAGCCAAAGAAGAAGAAAAAGGCCATGAAAGCAACCACGTGGGACAACTCTGATTCTAACGAGTCAAGCTCTAGCTCAAGCGATGAAGAAATGGCAAACTTTTGCTTGATGGAAAACATAGACGAAGAGGTATGCTTGAGATCCTCATAATCAAAAGAAAGATGGTATTTGGATAGTGGATGCTCAGGGTATATGACGGGCGATAAGTCTAAATTTCTAAGCTTAACACCGAAGGATGGAGGTCATGTAACATTTGGAGACAACGCAAGAGGTAAAATTATTGGTATAGGTAAGGTCGGTAAGGACTCGTCCCTATCTATTGCTAACGTACTACTTGTCGATGGTATCAAACATAATCTCCTTAGTATTAGTCAATTGTGTGATAAAAGCTATAGTGTAAAATTTCTGCATGATACATGTGTAGTTGAAAACAAAGAAAATAATAAAGTTTTATTTATCGCAAAGAGATTTGAAAATATTTACACTATTGATTTTGAAAATCTAAATTCTCAAAATGTTAAATATTTTTCTGTTGTAAATGAAACTAGTTGGTTATGACATAGGAGGCTAAGTTATGCTAGCATGGATCTCTTATCCAAACTTATCAAGAAGAATTTGGTCAAAGGCTTGCCTAAGACTAAATTTATCAAAAACAAGGTTTGTGATGCGCTTGCCAATTTGGTAAGCAAGCCAAAACTAGTTTAAAAAAGAAATAAGAAATTTCTACAAATAGGCCACTGCAATTACTTCATCTTGATTTATTTGGTCCTATGAAACCCCAAAGCTTTGGAGGAAAAGCATATTGTTTTATTATTGTCGATGATTTTTCACGATATACATGGGTTTTATTTCTCGCAATAAAAGATGAAATATGTCGTGTGTTGGCCAAACTTTATAAGAAATAGGATAGGACACAAGAGGGGCTTGGGAAGATCTTGTAAAAGTCATTATCGTGAGGGGGCGTTGACTTGAGAGAGTTAAGAAGAAAGCATTAAGGTAACGCGAGGTTAGTTAAACTTGTTAGCTAAAAGAGGTATGATTACATATTTAAACGATGGCTGATGCCAACTCCCATAAGGGTGGTGGGACCACCCTTGGCCGACCTCCTTTCTTTTTTCTTGTTTTATATACTAAACAATAATTTCACTAAAAAATAGCATTTAGGCCTAAAAGGGTTTGGGCTTAGTCTTGACCTTTCTTGGGCTTTTAAAAAAGAGATTTTGGTTTTATACAACATTGGCTTAAGAAAAGCTTTTGAGCTTTCATTTGGTTGGGCCTTTAATAATCTTGGACTTTTATTGAAACTTAGGCTTTATTTGGTCCTAGGTTTTATGGAATTTGGGCTATTTGGTCTTGTGTATTATGGAAATGGGCCCTTATTTGATTGAGACATTTATGTAGTTTGGGCCTTTCTTTAGTTTGGGCTTAAGACGTTAGGTTCACTATAAACCCTATTTCTTATATGCTTCCTTATGACATAAGGTTTACGAGTTACATGGGAGACCGTTGCAACTATTAGGATTCTAACGTACTAGCGGACAATAACGGGTATTACATAAGCAACTTTTGAAGTTAATAAAGATTAACACCAACAAGAATCTAGCAAAAATAATGATGAAGGCCGTGTTCAAAGACAAGTTTGAAGTTTGCAAATCGAGATGGACTCCAAATAAGGAGTCATTGGTGACACTCACTCAGCGTTGGGCATAGAGGTGGACAGTTGTTTGGGATCCACACCCACACCCATGTGGATAACATCTTGGGCACTCAAGAGTGGTTTCAGCACTTCAGTACACCTCGAGAACCTAGCTCCTCGTGTTCTTCATGCAAAGGCCATCCAAGGCCTCCTGTGCATTGCCTATAAAAGCAAAGTAGGTCTCATGTCTGGGTAGTGTGATCAGTGATAAAAAGAGAGAAAACTGAAAGTCAGGGAGTGAGTGAGATATGGGAGTTGAGAGGGAGAGTTTTCCTCCTTTTTTGTATCTCCTTGGTTTCATAATGGATAATTGTTCTATCTCTCTCTCTGTGCACATAGGTTATCATGCCGAACCACGTAAAATTGCTGCCTCTTGTTTGTGATTGTGTTTGGCGTGCTCAAACAATCCTAACAATTAATGGGTAGTAGTGGGGCATTGGTTCGTTAAAGGAAACTGCCTGCCAAGCTGACTTCATGTGCCAAAATAATCGCAGAACATATTATTTTAGTAAGAACAGGACAATTTGGGCTGCAGCAACAACAGACAAACTATTTTGAGATATAAAATCTATTTTTGCCTGTGAAGCAAAAGGTAGATAGTGGAAAACAATAACATTAATTCCATATCCAATGAATGTTGGGATAACATAACAATTCCTTGTTTGTCCCATTACCCTCCATCATGTACTTCCAGTTTTTTTGGTGCATCCTTTTGAATGGAATTATTACTAATTTCCAATTAATAGCAACTAAAAGCAACTCTAAAATTTAACAATTCAAAGAGGAAACGGTTTGATCCATAGAAGAATAATATTTTTGACAGCAACAAATACAGTCAAAGACACAATTGCTTTAAATGGCTCCAAAAACTCAAAAACTTCTGTACACTGGAACTACTTTTTAACAGTAAATAAAATATATTTAATTTTTCTAAGTGTACAACACGGGTGTGAGTGCAAGAAAGAAAACAATTATCTTTACATCTTAGCAGCATCATGTCAATCATGGATGGGCGATAAGGGAGTTTTTTATGTCCGACATGTAACTGCTCGTTTTCATCTGTGCAGAGTTAAAGTCATCAGGGTATTACCGATACCTGGTAGTTGGGGTTCCACTCCATCATCAGATAGAAAAACATGTAGCTGATTGTTATCCTCAATCCAGCTGCATCCTGGTTGCTTCTCTGCTCCCGTCTTTTTCATTAACATCCTTATCCTTTCAACCTCATCCCACCTCCCTGCCTCAGCATGCAAGTTTGATAAGAGCACATAATTTGATGTTTCATAAGATTCAACTTTGGAAAGCTTCTCGGCTGCAAAACAACCAAACTCCAAGTGTTTGTGGATACGGCAAGCACCAAGTAGAGAACTCCATATTCCTGCATTGGCCTCGACCTTCATTTCCCTCACCAGCCGAAAGGCTTCTTCCAACCTCCCTGCCCGACCAAGCAAATCCACCATGCAAGCATAGTGTTCAGCTAAAGGTTCAATGTGGTAATCTCCAGTCATGGACCTAAACAAATTCAGGCCTTGATCTATTAATCCAGCATGACTACATGCCGACAGAACCCCAACAAAAGTAACATGATCAGGTGTAACCCCTTTGAGCACCATCTCCTGAAAGAGTTCAACTGCCTCCTCCCCATACCCATTCAAAGCATACCCAGCAAGCAAGGAATTCCATGATATGATATCAACTCTATCAATATCAGCGAAGACATATTTGGCGCCCAAGATCCTCCCGCACTTGGCATACATAGAGATCAAGGCATTGTTGACGAA
Organism: Heliamphora exappendiculata; assembly: GCA_034768845.1. Taxonomy (NCBI): domain Eukaryota; kingdom Viridiplantae; phylum Streptophyta; class Magnoliopsida; order Ericales; family Sarraceniaceae; genus Heliamphora; species Heliamphora exappendiculata. The sequence goes on from JAOTRH010447265.1 coordinate 3,810, forward strand.
GAGGTCATTCACATAACCACTTTTCAAAGAAATTTGGTGAATTTGCATCCCCATCTGCAAAGCTGCTAGATTTGCACACGAACTTAGTCCAGAAACAAATGTGGATTGATTAGGTTTCTTACCATCCTGTGCCATGAATGAAAAATACCTGAGTGCATCAACATATAAACCATTTTGGGAAAAACCTGAAATTAGGGTATTCCAAGAAACTATATTCTTCTCCTCCATCTCCTCAAAAATATTAAGCGCCTTGTCCATTTGGCCAGCTTGAGCATAACCAAATATCATGGTATTCCAGGAAACTATGTTCTTTTGAAGCATCTGTCTGAAAAGGTTTAAAGCTTCATCCATTCTCTTGCAGTGTGCATAGCCTGCAATCATTGTGTTCCAGCAAACAACATCTCGGGTGCCTATCTTGTTGAAAATTTGACGAGCCTCGTCTATTCTTTTATTCTGTACATATCCAGAGATCAATGCTGTTTGAGCCCCAATGTTACTATAAGGCATTGCATCTAATAATTGCTTTGCTTCATGGAGCTTACCAACACAAGCATATCCATTAATCAAGGTAGTCCACGATACGGCATTCTTCTCAGGCATTTGTGTGAACAGCCTTACAGCTTCATCAATTTGGAAGTTCTGTACATATGCAGCTATCATTGCATTCCAAGATACCAAATTTTTACTCGCCAGCTGGTCAAAGAGTCTCCTAGCCTCTGCAATATGACCATTCCTTGAAAAGCCACATAACATTGTGACGTGAGAGACAATGTTAGGGTTAGGAATCCTTTGATAAAACTGCCAAGCTGAATCCAGATCACCTACCTCAATAAACCCATCCACCATTAGATTCCACGAAATCACATCCCTCTCAGCCATTTCTTCAAAAAAATTCAAACCTAGAGATATTTTACCATTTTTGGTATATCCAGCGAGCATTGAGTTCCAGGAAACTAAATTTTTAATCTGCATTTTATCAAAAAGTTTCCTAGCATCATTAATCCGTTTGTTCTTTGCATAGCCCGCAATCATTGCATTCCAACAAACTGGATTCCTCTTATCAGGAAACAAATTGAACACTTCTCTTGCCTTTTCGAGCTCTCCATTACGTGTGTAACAAGTTATCATCAAAGTCCAACTGAAGATATCCCTCTGGGGCATTTTACCGAACAGTTCACATGCTTTGTCAACCTCGTCATTGTGGACGTACCCAGCAATCATGGCGTTCCAGGAAACCAAGTTTCTGCGTGGCATTTTATCGAACAATTGCCGTGCATCATTGATTTTGCCGTTCTTAGCATAAGCAGAGATCATGGAATTGTAGGAGACAGTGTTCTTATGGCGCATTTCGCAGAATATCATGGCGGCTTCATCGATCCGACCCCATTTTCCCAACAGGGTTATCTTCACATTTTGGTTAAAAACGTTGGCACTTCCTTTTTCACCTATTGATCTGAGCCTCGATTTCATGACTTACAGAACCAAATAGCGAAAGGTTGATTAACTTCATCCAAGCGGCCGCATGTTGGAAGCAACACAACTGTATAACTACCATGACGATGGACAATTTCAATTGCCCTAAAACATGTATATCATTCTTGTTTGGCCATCAATCTACCGGGTTTTGATTCTCAGACGATTTTGGTCCTCTATGGTCGGGTTCAATTTTAGTGTTCGTTTGGATCAATGAGAGAGAGAGCGCGTCCGAGCTCGACTAGAAAACAGAAAAGGATGGTTATTCAAGATATAAAGAAGAGTATTATGCTTTTTTTTGGTGTTTGTTTCATAATAATTAATAAAAAAAAGTGAGTTGTATAATATTTATTTTCTTTAAAAATATTTTTATATTAATTTAAATTATTATTTTTAATATAAATATATTATAAAAATAATTATATCTACCATTTCACTTCTCTCCATTTTCTTCCAATTTTAGAAAAATAAAAAATTTCTTAAAAATTGGTCATTTTCCTCCTTAACTTCCCATTCATCTACTTTCTTTCTTATTCTTAAAAATAATTCACACACTATTATAACTAACTTCTTATTTCCAAACCTGCACTTTACCACTAAATCCCCCAACCCAAGCTTAGCCTTAATTAATTATTTCTTCATGATATTAGTACATAGAGCATGTTTGTTTTTAAAGATACAAACTTGAAATTTGATTGACAATCATTAATAAGATTTTATCTCATGTTAAATGTAAACAAGACAACTAGATAAGCAATTCAGAGTGACTTACAATTTACACGAATGTAGGATGGCTCAATTTGTTGTGACAGTTAAGACATATTAACCTTAGATTCAAAAAAAAAATCCTACGGCTATAAATGACTATTATATCCTTTAGTATATATTCTATACTATTATCTATACTATAGTATTAAAGGAGCATTGAATTTAGTGAAGTCCTATCACACTTTAATAGTTCAACATTATCCAAAGTTACTGCTGCATCCATTAATTATTAACTGCAAGACTAAAAATGAAAGCACTCCAAAATAAACTTACGTCCAACCAGTTCCCATCGTCAACCAACTGCCTCTCAGCGGTTACTTCGAAGAATATCTGCTTCCCAAGCCATTTTCCTTTCATTGTCACTTTTTATTCTCCTTCAAATGACTGCTGAAAAAGCATAAATCTCAGATTGTTCCAATAATAGTGATTCTTCCTTTTCCAGTTGTACAGAATAAATATTGTGTATGTACATTTTCAAAATAATGTCATACATATATTGTGTATGTGCTTTTTTATGTGTTTGTGTCATTTTAGGTAATTTATTACGAATAAATTGCAATGGTGAAAAAGTCTCAGCAAACCATTTCACTGTATAACAGCTGACCATTGAAATATTTGACATTTTCTGATCAACCCCGCAATTTGGTTTGAACTCCTCTCCTCAGGCTCAAGAAATGATTTTATGTATTTTACATATTAATATTTTATTGTATCTAATGAACTTGCATTGAAGTACATTAGTTCATTGTCGTACCGTACCAAAATAAATATTTAATATTCTAAAATTAACTATTATTTAGTAGAATTGTGGTTAATTCCATGTATCATTCCTCATGGACTATGGGACGAAATTACAATTTCATAACTTAAAATATTATCTGATTTTCTTTTATAAAAAGATTTGTTTGTTGTAATCTAAAATTAAATTAAACTGAAAATAAAAGATTTGATTTAGATGAGAAAAGATTTTCTAATGATTTGAATCGACACTAGCCATTATTTTAATTTCATTCAAATTCTATTTTATTCATTTGATTCAATTCAATACGGTCACGATTACAAAACTGACACGGATTAGTAAGAGGATAGGGTCGAATCCAAACCCGACATATCCTATCTTAAACGTGGCACACATCATCCGAGTGATCCCGGCACAACCTGTCCTATCCGAGTATAAGATATCTCACGTTTGGATAAGAACAAAAACATATAACAGTTGCATGATTTCATTATTACAATCACAGAAAGTAAAAATGAAAACTAAATAATCAAATTAAAAATCCATTGATCAAACGTCAACCACTCAAAATCATACAACGAACTGAATTCGAATAGAAAAGAATTAGAAATCTAAACTACACTAAAATACTGACTAGGGATACATCATCCCCTAGGAAGAAGAAGATTAGTCAATCATGTTTCAGCTCGAATCTATGAAGAGTTGAAGAAGAACTAGTTCTTGGGCCTCCGTCTTCGTTTTTTCGTCACTTCTCGAGCCTTCCCACTTGTCTCCTGATAAGTCTTCAATCTAATTTTTGAAGATTTAGAAATGTTGGAATGAATTCCCCAGGCTTTGTATATATAGTACCAATCCACGCACCTTGTTGTAGAGTTCTATTCAAATTCTGATAGTCCCTTCTGTCCGGACGCTTTCCGTTATGCCCGAACACTTTTTCAACTGTAACTTTTCCGTCTGGACGCCCTTATTTCCATCCGGACAAAATTCATTTTGGTCAATTTCCATCCAAACAACCATATTTTTGTCCGGACGAAAGTTTGCAAAAAGGCGACTACGCTATTGTCCCAACTTCAAACGAGCCAACTCCTTCATCCGAACTCTAAATAGGGCCATTCTTATTTCCAAATTAAAGCATCATAAGTCTACTTTCCAATGATTCTAATCTCATATCAAAATTCATTTTGCACAAAATGTTATTACCAAAATAGTGAAGGTATATCAATTTTTTTAACATATTTTTTGCATTATTTTTTGGCCGAATTTCTTTTGAAACATTATTTTCTTCACCGTTGAACCTTTCAACTGAATTCCTTGAACTTTGAGCTATTATCACTAATGATGTCGGGTCTTCAGTTCTCGAGATGTAATTGGAACAACGTTGTTTTGAACATTTGGCTTCCACGTTGGAATTATTGACTTTTAATAGCTTTTGATCCGTTTTAGCCAATTTTTTCACCATCTTGCTTTTTCTTATGCTAACACTGAAACACTACTAAAACATATTAGTAAACGCATAATTGAGACTTAACGAAGAATACTTTGTAGGATTTGATCGGCACTTTTACTTACCGATCACACCCCCAATTTACACTTTGCTAACCCTCGAGCAAAGAAAAAATAAAAGACAATTAAACTAATCTAACCAGAATTCATTCTCGTAGGATACACGATTACATTTAGCATGTGCAACAAGCCTTTAAACTCTTAGGTTACCCATAGTGGACGAGTTATAGTCTCGTGAGGGTTTTCAGAGATGATACCCACAAACATTAACCACGTACGTTTTGAAAAGTTTTAAGTTAAAATTGTGAATTTCATACCCTCAACACTCAATTTGCATAATTGTTTTAGTTACTGCCATTCTTACAATTAACTTTTCACAGACCTGGACTCAATGTGTGTGAAGATTCAGCTACGTGCCTCGGTATCATGCTTCTGAACATTTAAAATTTAAACTTCTGTCAAAACTATGTCTCGACTTCAATTTTTACTTAATATCACTCACAATTAAACACTCAAAAATAGGTTTATATATATGTGCACTAATGTATGCGGCAGAGTTTATGTTAAGCAAATCAAATAAATTCCACATACTTTTGACACGAATAGACGCTGTATTGAAAAAATGACTCTTAATCTCGTGATTAGAATGCCAATTGTTGAGAATATACGAAGTGCTTCATTTGTCATTTTCAATTAATTATTTTCACACATTAAACCATGTCATTATTGGGATCAAATAGGTCTTTATTTTTTGTTGTAGCGTTAGGAAAGAAAATATGTATCTAGGTTAGGGTTAAGTGTATATAATATCCTAAAATAGGCTAATTGCTTAACATCACTCAATTCTCTCGTTGCTTTAATTATTGCTCACATTTACTATTCTTAAAGCCAACTTTTGATTTTATACTTCACAGAATTTCATATTTTGTCATTTACTCAATCATCTTTCTTTTTCTTTTACCACGTAATTGTCAATTTTCTTTGCTTTTTTTTTCATTCAATTTTTTTTTCATACTTTTCTCTTTTTTATCTCCTTTTTTTAACAAACTTTTTTACCATTTTTTGTTTTATCTCCTTTTCGAGAATGGGTCATTACCCGGTTGGGAGAAACCTTGTGCTGGATAAATTTGTGCTTGCATGATTTTAGAGTATTAGGCAGCGACTGGGCAATCGATGACAAAGTGGGCTGAGCTGGCACACAATGCATATGCGTCCTAAAAGGCAGCAGATTGGGAAAAAGGTACAGAATTAAGACCACCAGATAGAAGCTACTCCAACTTTTGGGTCAGTATCGCCACTTGTTTGGATAGATCGTGAGGTTGAGTGACCTCGTAAATGCCTTAAGTTTTCTGAGAGGATGAGGCAATGGATCTGTCAGTACAAGATGCTGAGGCATGATGTTGGGAGTTTTTACTCAAACTCTCAAAAAGGCTCCAAGCCTCGTTTTTGTTTTTCATCATAAAGGTACCACCACAAGAGGCATAAACAAATTGACGGTGTTGAGGTGTCAACCCATCGTAAAAATATTGGACTAACTGCCACTTCGGTACCTGGTGATGAGAATATGCTCTAATGAGATTCTTCAGGCATTCCCAAGTTTCGTGAAAGGTCTCTCTGTTGAGTTGGGTAAAACTCGTAATGGCGCGTTAAATTTGGTTGGTTTTTCCTATTGGGAAATACTTTTTGAGAAATTCCTGTTGTAATTTGGCCTAAGTTGTGATCGTGTTCAACTCTAAGGAATTAAGTTAATGTTTGGCTTTATCTTTAAGGGAGAACGAAAACAACTTCATTTCAATGTTTGGCTTTATCTATATGGGAGAATGGGAACAACTTCATTCTAAGTGCTTCATCAGAGAAATTACTTATTTTAACAGTTGAGAAAATTTGTAGAAATTCATCTATGTGCAAGGATTCTCATTACTAAGTCCACAAAAAGATGCTAACATTTGAATTATATTGGACTTAATTTCATATTGCGTTGCCCAAATCGTGGGAGTCTAAATGTAAGAGAGCGACACATATTCTGACGGAATATAATACTCTATCAGTGATTTGGTCTGTTGGTCTAGTTGGTTGTTTTTATAGTTATTTGTGGGTCTGAGGTGATCAGGGGAGGGAAAAGTGGTAGAGAATAGTGCAAGGCAGCTCGGTTATGTCTATAGGTTTGTTCGATCTCGGGATCAAACGTGTAAGGGTTGTATACTGAAAACTATGAATTTTATTTAGTTTTAGTATTTAATTTTATTTTAATAAAATTAATTTTTTATTTTATGAGAATCTAAATGAGCAATGTATGTAATATCATTTCTTTAATATTATTAATGGTTGTCATTTATTCTATATAGTATTTAATTTGGTGTGTAGAGTACAGCTTGTATACAGAAGATTAGATTATAAATTCTTGCAGAATATAAGTTTTTATTCACAGTTTAGATGGAAATAGACAAACCATCAATACGACTGTAGCACAGAGTTTTAGTAGGCCTATCTTAGTTACGGGAAATAGATAATAGCGTCATCTATTGTTTCGACTCGTTGTGCTAGTATATTTTGTATATATTAAATATGACCATATTGGCGTACTTAATTTTATACTGACTATATAAATTAATTCACACCCCAAGATTATTATGAGTGCTTATACTCTTAATCTCAAAATAATTATTATTTGCGTATATTTAATATTCGTTGTTTTGACTCATTAAAAGGTGTAATTTTTTATGGATCTATAGTCCTAGTAAGTTAGATCGCGGTATTAATTATATGGTGAATATTAATTATTGACGAAATTCACGTCTTGATTGTTCGGGATTGACAATACCCCCTTAAGGAAGCTTATAAGTTTTGACCGGGTCAAACACTGCAAGTAGATTTAATTATCCGGCGGTCAATTAAGTTAAGTGAAAAGGTTTAAGGAATTTTAAAGATGCCGATTAAATTAAATTGTTAGTAATTAAATTTAATTGGCGGGTATCAAAAATTTTAACGTAGGGAGATGAGTTAAGCATTTAATAACAAGAACTCAATGCAAATTGGCCTTGAGATTATGGTTAAAAGTGCAGTTACAGTTCTTTAGTGGTGTGAACTGTAATTTAGTATTTTATAAAAATTGTAGAAACCACTATAAGGATTTTATAATTATAGAAATCGCTGAGAGGTTTGCATATTTGCGAAAACCGTTGAATAGGTATATGAGTTACACTAGAAGTCTAAGTTATAATTACTCCACAGGTCCCTACTGTAATCCTATAAATATGCGAGCAAGCTGAACCAAATTCATAAGTTGTCTTTCATGACTAAGGTTGTCCAGGTTCTACCGGTACGAGTTCTCGAGGGATCGTAGCCTACACTACGTTCGGGAATCACATCAAAAATACAGTAGAAGGTTTGACCGGAGCTTCAACTCGAAAATCAAAGTTCGTAGTTGGAGAATCGACCAAAAGGTATTCATCTGAATTAATTGTGGTGGCACGAGTTTTATTTTGATCGTTTAATGATCTTGACAGTTTTCCTCCAACAATTGGTATCAAAACCATTTTAATTATGTTTACGATTAATCAAGGGGCCGAATAGATTTAGAACTGTGCTAATTTTGTTTTGCAGGCATTTTAATCTCGATTTTATAATCATTATTTTATTCATATTTGATTGAATGGTTGAATGATAATTATAATTTATTTTTTAATCACGATGGTTGATCGTGATAGTTTAAGCATTTTTTGTTCGAATGTGAGCATTCAGAACATAGGTTTTCGATGTAAATTTTTTTTTTATTTTTAAATATTATTTAGAATATTTATAACAAGTTTGAATATCCAAGAACACGAAGAACAGACGGCGGCATAACTGGCGGCACTAGCGGTGGTTTCGGGTGGTTCGGGCCACAGATCGCGGCAATTTTTGCACATTTTTGAAATAGATTTTTCCAGCAAGTTTTCTATGGGTTTTGTGCAATAAAAACAGAAACAAAATAGGTCTGAAATTGCAATAAAAACAGTGGCAAAAACAGCCCACAGGCGGTGGGTTTGATCGGCAGCTCGGGGCCAGTTTTTGGCATGATTTTTTGACTTTTTTGGAACAAATTTTGAGCAATTTTTAAGGCACAAAATAGCAGTAAAATAGAATGAAAAATAGTTCAAAACATGAAAAAAAAAACCTAAACCAAAATAGTTGAAAAGCGACGGCATGGACGGCGGCAATTGCCAGCTGTATGGGCTATTTTGAGTCTCTGTTTCAAGGCTTTTCGGGATTGTTTTTGAGGCATTTTTTAAGTCATCATATTGCTGGATATTAGTGTTAAAATTAGTGAAAAATGAGGGCCAAAATAACCATGGAACAAGCTGAAACAAGCGGCACAACAGTAGTGACGGTAGGCGGTGCGACACAACGACTTTTCGGGCTTATATGGCTGTTTTCGGGCTGTCTTCGAATTAGATCTTTTTATAAAAATATAGTATATTTTGTTAGCTGTGTTTAAAAAAAAGAGACGAAAACAGAGTTCGATGAGGTCAGAACAGCCTTGAGAAGTTGGCAATGCAATGCTGTTGCGGGGCAGCAGCATTTTTTGTGTTTCGGCGGCCATCGAAGCCTGTTTTTCGAGCTATTTTTGGCCAATTTCTTGGCAACAAAATAGTATATTTCGTTACCTATGTTCTTGAAAAAATGAGGACGAAAGCAGAGCTTAGATGAGGCCGAAATTGCCTCGAAAATTTAGCGGCACAGGCTGGCGATGGGTTAGTAGTTTAGTCGGCAGTGGTGGCTGATGGTTCGAGGCCTCGGCGGTTGTCTTTCTGATGATAATTGATATGAGATGTGTTGTATATCTATAAGACTGATTATCAAAGAATCCTGGTATGACTCAGATGCCGATAAGCAGCTTTCTGTAAGGATTGAAAGACTAGAAACTTATCTGTTTGTAGAAAACTAAAACTCTTTAGAGTTTTATTTTGATCATAAAATTGGGATATATACATATCTTGTATTTATATTCTTTTAAACTGTGTAGATGATGTATATCTATTTTATATATTCCTGTTAATGTAATTAATTCATAAAATTTGGTTTTAATTAAAATTTTGTAAAAGAAAATAAAATTAAGTTTTTTTAAATTTATAGTCTTTAATTAAATGAAAAAACTTTAGATATTTTATTTTTTACAAAATAACACATTTAAAATAATTTTTTATTAAATCGGTTATCTTGAAAAAATGTGAAGATTAATTCTGGATTTTGAGTTAATTAAATGAAAATATATTTAATCGTAATAAATTATTATTTTTGAAAAATGTATGACGTAAAAATAAAATAATTGAATGCCTTTAATTACTACCTTAGATGAAAAAATAAAATAAAAATGGTGTATTCATCGAATATTTTATTTTTTACGCATTAAAATACGAAAAGATAGTTTGGCAAACCAGAATCTTTGGAATCGTGTACACGGAAAGATGTTTTGAATTCTTTCAGATCGTGTGATTTTTGAAATTAATATATTTATTTTAATTAAACAAATTTTTATAACCCTCAAAACTTTTTTAAAAATCTAAGTGGGAGAGAAAATTTATTCACAGTTAAATCATGCGGTTTCCATTACCAGTTTATAGGCGACGTAATTAATTCTGCGTGTTGACAGTAAGGCATTTTTTCCCATCGGACAGATTAATTGCGGTATCGCCAGTACGAGCTTCCTTCAAGGATAATTCTGAATAATTATTAGTGTAGATCACTTTTCAATCTGAAGGGTTCATTGCGAAGTGATTGATTTGGGATTAAGTAGTAGTTAACACTTAGCTGTATATAATAGTATTCTCTTTATCTGAGTCACTGCTATTATCTACTAGACCAAAGTTATGCCAGTTATTTAATTTTACTTGGCAGAGTCAGTTGCCTAGATAGTAAAATTAATAAATATTAGCTTGTCTAGACAAACAATGGATAGTAGACGTCCACCCATCAAGGCATGCTATTTACAGGGTACTAGGCTACTGGCGAATTTATTTTAAACTTTTTTTAATAGTTGAGGGAACCAAATTAAAATAAATTCAATATTTTGCTCGTCATAATTAACGGTTATTTTTAATTATGTGATTCTCAGAATTAAAATGACTTTCAATCCACTCGCGTCAATACTCAAAGAAAAAACAAATTAACAGGATCGAATTTTGTTGACTGAAAAAATAACTTGGATATAACTTTAACTACTAAGGGTATTCCTTCAATGCCAAGAAATATGTTTGTTTCTGAAAAAAGTTCTTTCTCTAGGCCGAAATGCATGAAGAAGAAAAATGTTCAAAAACAAGGTGGCACGATTTTTAAGGTAGTTAGTGGGCCACAGACTGGTGTAAAAAAGTTAAAAGACAAATATTTTCACTCCAAGCAAACATGACACTAGAAAAAGTAATGTCCAGTTTATCTCAGCAAGCTGAACAAATAGGATAATTTCTTTTCACTTGTTGTGAAAGCATGTTTAGCAATGTTATCTATCAATACCTGATGTGTAGATATGGGAGCCAATAATCATGTCTGTAAATCATTGCAGGAGTTTCAGGAAACGAGATAACTCAGTGATAGAGAGATTTACTTGCATATAGGCACTAATACAAAGGTGACTGCAGTTGCAGTGAGAGATGTCACTCTCAGTTTTATTAGAGATCGGATTTTAGTATTGAGAGATTGTCTTTATCTACCTTCAATTAAAAGGAACTTAGTTTTCATTTTAGATTGGTTAAAAAAAGATATTTGATTTTATTTAATAACTCTGTAGTTATTAAGGATAATAAATGGGTTATCTGTTCTGGTACATTAGTAGATGATCTTTATATTATTAGTCAAATCTCTCCAACACTACAACTGACTGAATTGAATGACACATTTAATTTACCATATAAGAAAAAGTTTCATTGTTTAATGAACCAAATGTTTCTTTGGCACTTGCGCTTAGGTCATATTAATCTAAAAAGGATAAATAGACTGGTAGAAGATGGACTTTTGAGTTCAATGGAAGTGGAGGCACTTCCAGTTTGTCAATTCTGCTTAGAGGGTAAGATGACCCAGAGGCCCTTTTCGGCTAAAGGCTATAGAGCTAAAGAATCGTTGGAACTGGTTCACTCTGATATGTGTGGTCCTATGATAATTCGGGCTAGAAGTGGCTTTGAGTACTTTGTCAGTTTCAATGATGACTACTCAAGGTATGGATACATTTACCTAATGCACTGTAAGTCTGGATGCTTTGAGAAATTGAAAGAATTCAAGGCGGAGGAAGAAAAGCATTTGAGTAAAAGTATCAAATCACTACAATTCGATCATAGTGGGGAGTGCCTCTTTGGAGAGTTTAGGGACTACCTATCATCAGAAAGGATTATATCCTAGTTGACTGCACCGGGTACTCCGTAGCGGAATGGTGTAGTAGAAAGAAGGAATAGGACTCTTATGGAGATGGTAAAATTTACGATGAGTTATTTAGGATTACTCAATTTTTTTTTGGGACTTGTATTAGAGACAACGGCTTATATTCTGAGCTTAGTACATTCTAAGTCAATATCTTCTATTCCCACAGAATTGTGGACTGGGCGTAAGGCTAGTCTAAAACATATTCAGATTTTGTGGTGTCCAGCACATGTGCTCAAAGGGAACACGGGTAAGTTAGAATCAAGAACAGAAGTCTATTTCTTTATGAGGTATCTCAAGAAAACGAAGGTTGACTTATTTTATAATCCTATAGATCAGAAGGTCATTGTTAGCACCAATGCTCGATTCTTGGAAGAGGATTATATTATGGACCACAGGCCCAAAAGTAAAATTATTCTGGAAGAAATGAGAGAAAATACCAGTAGAACGGAAGAGAAACCACAAGCCACTGATATCCCATTGCCTCGTCATAATGGGAGGATTATCGGGATAGGTGCAAATCATGAACAGGCTGCTACCTTTAACATGCCAGACGAGCATGTGGGTAATGGCACATAGGGTTCAGATTCTACACAACGTAGGGTTCAAAATTATGATAAATCATGAAAAGACGAAATTAATTATAAATACATTAATATAATAGGTTTTAGTATGTTTAAATACCAAAAGGGTACATAAAATTAATATATTTATGCATTTATATTCACAAAATGTACCAAAATACAAATTAAAACCAAAATTAACTACCAAATCAGGTTTTTAGTTTCCCAAACACTGCATGGCCGAAATTACACCTGCCCAAGGTCGGATTTTGTAAGTCTTAAACAACTCCCACCTCTAATGCAACCAATGAAAAATTTAAAAAATTCAAAATACACTTACACATCATAATTACACTCCATTACATTTTTTTCTATAAAAACAAGACCATAGCCTTCACTCTCCTTCATGTACATTCGACTGAGAGGGTGAGAGAGAGAGACCTCCAAAATTTCTAAGTGTTCTCAAGAGAGTAGGAGAGAAGAAGGAAGGAAGAAAGAAGGAGAGGCTAGGGAAAAAGCAAGGAGCAAGCGTTAAAACCAAGACCCTTTCTTCTTCAATATTTTTAGCATCAAATGAGGTAGGCAATTCCCTTAAACCTTCTAATATTCTCCCTCAAGATATCCCTCAATCTATCTCTATAACAAACCTTAAGAAAAAGAAATGAAGAATAACTCAAAAAGGCATTGTAGATACAAATAATAGACTGCTAGCGCAAGATTATGCTTTGTATGTGCTTGCATGTGTATGTTTTTAAGTTTTATGGCTTAAGCATGTTTTGGAGTTTTGATTTATATAATTTTAAGACCTGTATGCAAAGAAAACACATCAAGAATGCACACAACACAAGCTAGGCAACTAAAACCCTAAGTTACCTGATTTTCTAGGCTTACCTACTTTCTGCCACCGACTTTAAAACACCATAACTAAATGTAAAAACATGGAATTAAAGTGATGTTTCTGTCCAGATTTATCTCTTTGAGTTATCTTTCATACAAAATTTGTTTGAAGTGATTTCATTGAGTAGAACCCGTGATATTTCATTTTTTTCAAAGAGTGTCAGATTTTGTGCACTCAGAGTTGTAGACCTAATAACCTTAAGTTAGAGTGAGAACCGAGCTTGGGTCAAATCATAAGACTTGTAGAGGACACATTTATATTTATTTCCACTAAAAAGGAGCCAAAACTATGAAGTCTTGATGAGTCAAAACACCTTCCCAAGTCACTGTTGAGGTTCCGTGACTGACAGAACTCTCTGTCACATATTTTTGTGAGACCCAAAACCCAAGTTTTTAGAAGCCATGTCCAAACGTGATAAACATGAACATTATAGCTAACATATTAAACTAATTATTGAGCAAACATCAGCCCAAAATACTCTCAGATGATACTCCAAAGAATTTGAGAATTTTCTGTTAAAATCACATTCTACAGACGCTTTTTAGACTGACTGAACCATTTTTATAAACTGGTCAAGATCTCAGACTTTTTCCAAATAATGTGCCTTCTCACAAAACATAAAACTTGTAGGGGACATCTAAAATAGACCCTCACAAAAAATCAGAGCCAAAGCCCTTAAATGGATGCCCCAAAACCGTGGCCAATAGAGGCCTAATTTCTATGTTTTTCTCTGTAAAATGCTGAAAGATTTTTACTAAAATAAAATAAATAACCATTTTACCTTAGAAACTGACCTTGGTGATAAATATAAAAGTTATAGAAAATATTTTTATCTAATTGGTGTTAAAATTTTAGAAATTAAATCAATACTTAAGTACTTTAAAACGCTGTCGCAACTTTAAAACTTGCAATTAAACTTGTACCTAAAATTGGCTAAGTGTTGAATAGTGTGTTACTTATGAGACTTGAGTATATGAATCTTGTATGAATTTTGTGAGTAATTAATGTATAAAAATGATGCTTTTGATGAAAGGAACTCATGCTAATAGTCTGATTCTATGTCGCCTAAGTTATGATTTTGTTTCGCATGTTTGTACTTGATGGTTTAGAAAGTAATACCATGTGCCATATTATGTTCATATACCATGCTATGATTAATTGTACACGAGAGGTATATTGCACGTCGTGGGCATTCCTACATTTCATCTTCGATTATTGGAGTCCCTTCGTATCTTTCAAATTAGGTTGGGTGGCATGGAAATTGTTATACTGTGGTTGTGGGTCTAGAGCATCCCTCGTTGCCATGTTTGGAAATGAAATTGGAGGTTTTTGTTATAAAAGGGAGGTTTAGGCACCATGGGTTCGTCATTAGCTTTAATTAGACTTTGGGTTGACACCTACTAAGTATCCTTGTTCTTAAGGTGGGACTAGTCGACCTGGAATAAGGATGGATAAAATTGGATAAAGGTCGGTCCCTACGCCGTTGTCATTGAGTAAAACAGTTGTGGTATAAAGCTCGGCAATGCATTTACTATTCGCAACGAGGAGAGGATAGGTTCGGTGATCAAGAGTCATCAAGTCTACTCTGTAATTCCTGGCGTGAAATTCTTGATATTGTTCCAAATGTATGTCGGGTTGGGTTAGTATTCATCTGCATCATGCACCCATACAACTGCTTTTTATGTGTGCTTGCCCTATTGAAAATGATAAATTATCTATCTCTCTATCCCTTAAATTTGCATCAGGTATTATACGATATGTATTGTAGGATATCTTGTTGTAAGTTTGTTAGACGATTTAGGAAATTTACTTCTGGGCTCCAGCTCATGGCATTCGTGCCACAGGTGAAGAAGGACCTTTTGAAGAAAGCATGTTCATTGAGGAAGAAGACATCGCAGAAGAGGGAGGGTAGCAGGAACCGGTTGATCCTAACAAAGCAGCTTGAAGACGTAGAATGTTTACTTTTTGGTCTTTTGTTCAATTTTCCACGGACATAATGTAACTATTGTTAAATTTTCCGGATGACTGTAATCATTAAGTATTTTGAATAAATCTGAACCGTTAATGATGTAGTAACTATCTTATATATCTATGAATGTTTGGCTAGAATATGTCCTTTATTTATAGTTGAATATGTTCCGACATGCCCGGGGAACGGGGTGTCACATTACTGCTCATTTTGATTTTGAGATTTAGAAAATGGATGTTAAGATAGTTTTTCTTAACATAAGTCTTCACGAGTGTATCTATATGGTACTACCAGACGATTTCATAACAAAAGGTCAGGAGCACATGTTGTGCAAGCCTAAGAGTTTCATTTATAGACTTAAGCAAGCATCAAGGTCTTAGAATACTCAGTTTGATCAAGCCATAATGTCTTATGATTTTGATTAGAGTCCGGATGAGTCCTGTGTGTACAAGAAGTGTGACGGAAGCATGGAAGTCTTTGTAGTACTTTATATAGATGATATCTTGCTCATCGAAAATGATGCGGGCGTGTTATCTTCAGTAAAAGTATGGTTATCTGGACAGTTCAATATGAAGGACTTGGGAGAAGACAGTCAAATCCTCGGGATCAAGCTTTTGCGAGATCGAAAATAAAGAATGTTGTGCTTATCACAAGTAAAGTATATCGATGATATCCTTTCTCATTTTAGCATACAGGATTCCAAGAAAGAGTTTCTCTCTTTCAAGCATGGAATCACTCTATCTAGAGATTAGTATCTTAAAACACCTAATGAGATAGAGAAGATGAAAGCGGTTCCTTATGTTTCGACAATAGGAAGCCTAATGTATGCTATGCTATGCACTAGACTCGACATCTGCTTTGCCATTGGCATGGTTAGTAGATATCAATCTAACCTATTGCAGGAGCATTGGATTGAGGTAAAGAATATAATCAAGTACCTAAAAATGACTAAGGCTTATTTATTAGTTTACCAGGCAGACAGTCTAGTATATTTAGGGTACACAGACTCAAATTTTTAATCCGACAAAGTTCTCATAAATCTATCTCAGGATATGTGTTTACCTTAGGAGGTAAAGCTATTAGTTGGAGGAGTATTAAGCAGTCCTGAATTGCTGATTCCACCATGGAGGCCGAGTACGTGGTAGCTTCTGAAGTAGTAAAGGAGGTCATTTGGCTCAAGAACTTTCTGTTGGATCTAGATGTAGTGCCTTAAGTTCAATCGACTATTACACATTATTGTAACAATAGCGAAGCGGTTGCAAACTCGAAGGAGCCATGAGTCCACAAGAAAGGAAAGCTCATTGAGCGTACGTATCACTTGATACAAGAAATTATACATATGAGTGATGTTGCTGTGGCCAAGATTGCATTAGGGGACAACCTTACAAATCATTTTACAAAGAACTTACCTACTAAGATATTTGATTGTCATGTAGAAGGTATGGGAGTCAGATGTATGGTAGTATAGTTTTGAGTATAAGTGGGAGATTCTAAGGGTTGTATACTGAAAATTGTAGATTTTATTTGATTTTAGTATTTAATTTAATTTTAATAAAATAAATTTTTTATGCAATATTATTTCTTTAATGTTAAGTATAGTTGTCCTTTATTTTGTATAATATTTAATTTAGTGTGTAGAGTACGACTTGTATACAGAAGACTAGATTATAATTTTTTGCCGAATATAAGTTTTTATTCACAATTTAGATGGATTTAGACAAAACATCGGTACGATTGTAGTACAGAGTTTTAGTAGGCCTGTCTTAGTTACGGAGAACAAATAATAGTGCCATCTATTATTCCGACTCGATGTGCTAGTATACTTTGTGTGTATTGAATAGGACCATATTGAGATAATTAATTTTATACTGACTAATAAATTATTTTACACTCCAAGATTATTATGAGTGCTTATACTCTTAATCCAAAAATAATTATTATTTGTATATATTTAATATTCATTGTTTTGATTTATTAGAGGGTGTGATCTTTTATGGGTCTATAGTCCCGGTGAGTTAGATAGCGGTATTAATTATATGGTGAATATTAATTATTAACGGAATCCACGTCCTGATTATTTGGGATCGAGGATACCCCTTTAAGGAAGTTTATAAATTTTAACCGGATAAAAATCTGCAAGTAGATTTAATTATTCGGCGGTCAAATAAGTTAAGCGAAATGGCTGAAGGAATTTTAAAGATGCCGATTAAATTAAATTTTCAGTAACTAAATTTAATTGGTGGGTATCGAGAATTTTAACTTGGGGATATGAGTTAAGCATTTAATAACAGGAGCTCAATGCAAATTGGTCTTGAGATTATAGTTAAGAGTGCAGTTACAGTTCTTTAGTAGTGTGAATTGTAATTTAGTGTTTTATGAAAATTGTATAAACCGCTATAAGGATTTCATAATTATAGAAATCACTGAGAGGTTTGCATATTTGCGGAAACTGCTGGATAGGTATCTGGGTTACACTAGAAGTCTAAGTCGTAATTACTCTATAGGTCCCTGCTGTAGCCCTATAAATATGCGAATAGGCTGAATCAAATTCATAAGTTGTATTTCATGACTATGGTTGTCCATGTTCTGCCGGTACTAATTCTTGAAGGATAGTAACCCACACTACGTTCGGAAATTGCATAAAAAATGTAGGTCTGACCGGAGTTTCAACTCAGAAATCAAAGTTCATAGTTGGAGAATCGACTAAAAGGTATTCATCTGAATTAATTGTGATAGCACGGATTTTATTTTAATCGTTCGATATCAAAAAAAATTATCTGAAATTTGTTTTGGCGATTGCCTATCCAATTTTATTTTTTTGAAAAATTATTTACAAATCAATGATCTTGGCAGTTTGCCTATAACAAAATGTTGTTAGTGCAGGCGTTTATCGTAGGAGGGGAGTATGGTGCACCGAATATCTATTATTTTTTAAAAAATGTTGTTATTAGCCCAAGGGCTTTTTAATTAGATTTTAATAATTTTTATAATTTATTTTTTAAATTAAATTGATTTAAAAAGATTATATTTTAATGTTTTCAAAAAGTAAGTGTTAACACTACATGACTAATGAGTCGACACCTTAAACTATTTCTGCTAACTATTTGCATCAAATGGGTTGACACTAAGTGTTTTGTTAAAGAACATTTTGAGTCGACACAAATTAATATTTGAGTCAATATCTAAAGGCTAAGTACGCTTGAAATTCTCAAGTGTGTCGACACCATTGAGAATTTGAGTCGGCACCTTAACATATTTGTCTAAGACGTTTTAGGTATTCATTTGAGTTGACACCAAACTAGTTTGGGTCGACACCTTTAGTATTGGACCGAAATCCACTTTGGGTATCTACCAGATGCACTCTAAGTCGACATCAAGTCAAAGGCAGATGAGCAAAATGAGTTGACACCAAAAGAATTTGAGTCGACACCTACACAAGCCTTGCGAGATTCACTTTGGGTCGACACCAATGCCATTTGAGTCAACAACAAGTAATCCATCAGATTCCTGACATTTGGTGAAATGAGTCGACACCAAAGCTAAATGGGTTAACACTAGAGCTTCAAGGCAATTCCCTACTTCAACTCAAAAGTATCGACACTAAAGGTTTATGAGTAGACCCAAAGGTTCCCTACGGGAACAAGCTATTTTGGTAGACACTAAACGACTTCGAGTTGACCCCTAAACAACTGAGACCGTTTGCATTTTTCTGAGTCAACACTAGATCAAAATGAGTCAACTCTAAAACTACAGAGGCTAACTGCAATTTTATGAGTCGACACCAAAATGAAGATGAGTCGACACCAAAATTCTACTAGCTTTCCAAATGAAAAGGATTGACACCAAGGATGATATGAGTCGACACCAATGGTCTCTCTTGTAAAACTAAAATAATACTTGAGTCGACACCAAAAGCTCCATGAGTCGACACCACCGTGTGCATGAGGAAGATGTAGAATTTGTGTCGACACCATTGAAGAAATGAGTCAACACAATCACTTGAGGAACCAAGCCCTAGATATTGTGAGTCGACACAAAAAAGTTTTGAGTTGACCCTTGTGATAGATTTCAAATCTCGCTCTGGTTCCAACGGATGGATTTCAAAGCATTAATTGCCTTCACCAACCCATCAACAGTCATTTACTTCAGATGGCTATATAAGGAGTTAATTTTTGAAGTTTAGAAAATCTAAGCACTATTCTATTGCTTGAATCAAAAGCTCAAATCTTCAAGAAAGCATTTATTGCTCATTAACTTCTCTAGTCGAATCTCACCTCTTTGTATTCATTTATTTCCAATCATCTGTAAAGAGAGCGAGTGAGTGAATCTTTGAATCCCATACATTTATTGTAATAGAGGGTGAGTCGCCCTTAATCTTTTAAGAGAGTGTGTGATACTCTTTAAAGAAGAGCTCAAAAGAGATTAGAAAAAATAAAAATTATTTTGTAAGATCTTCTTAAGGCTGTAAAAGGCTTTTAATGCGCCCGTGAAGCATTCTATCTTAGTGAAAATTCTCAAAGGGAGTCTTGAGGAGTGGATGTAGGCTTGAAAGAAGCCGAACCACTATAAATCTTGGTGTCCGGTTCATTCTCTCTCTCCCTAACCTCTTTAATTTTTTCATTGCTTTAATTCTTGATATACTTGCTATATTTGTTAAAGAAATTAAAAAATTTTGAAAAAGGTTTTTTAAATAGTTATTATTATTTTTAAAACCCAATTCACCCCCAATTGGATTGCCTAGGACTAAACATTGGTTTCAGAGCTTGGGCTCTTGTTTTTGGCTTAACCGTCTAAGAGTTTATATGGCAACCACTAGTATTGGACCTATTTAATCTGAAGATCAGTCCATCAACAGACCCCCTTTGTTCAATGGAACAAATTATAATTATTGAAAGGCTAGAAGGAGAATCTACATTCAAGCCGTAGACTATGACCTATGGAGGGTTATCATGAATGGATCCAAAAGACCTACCAAGACTGTTAAAGGAGCTATTGTTCCTAAACCTAAAAATGAATTGACTAAAAATGACATAAGGGAGATTCAAAAAAATGCTAAGGCTATGAATCTCTTGTATTGCTCTCTTGACCCCAATGAGTTCAATAGGATCTCTACCTGTGGCACTGTCAAGAAAATTTGGGATAAATTTGAGGTTGCCCATGAGGGAACCAACCAAGTCAAAGAATCTAAGATAAGCATACTAATTCATAATTATGAATTGTTCAAGATGAAGCATGATGAAACTATATATGAGATGTTTACTAGATTCACCGATATTATAAATGGATTAAAATCTCTTAGGAAGATCTATTCTAATGCAGAGATGGTGAGGAAGATTCTTAGGTGCATGCCTAAAAATTGGAAAGCTAAAGTCACTGCCATTTAAGAAGCTAAGGACCTCAATACACTTAGTTTGGAAGAGTTTCTTGGATCACTCATGACTCATGAGATGAACATCAAGGTGAATGATGAAGATGATAAAAAAAAAGAAAAGAAGGGCATTGCCTTCAAGTCCCCCACTCTTGATGAGAAATCTGATGAAGAATTCACTAGTGACAAAAATGAAGATCTAGCCCTCATTACAAGAAAATTCAAAATGTTTCTTAGACATAAGAAACAAGGAGAAAAAAGATTCTTCAAGAAAGATGGGCACAAAGGAGAACTCAACAAGTTCAAGGGAGAGGCTAGAAAATTTAAGAATGATCACAAGAAAGATGAGATCATATGCTATGAATGCAAGAAGTTTGGACATGTGAAAGCCGAATGTCCCCAACTCAAGAAGTACTTCAAGAAGGCTATGTTTCCACCTGTCCAAAAAGGTGTAAAAGTGAGGGCCGCTACCTTTTTACTTTCGTACAGTGCAGGCCGCTACCTTTATGGAAATAAAAAGGACAACCGCCACTTTCGAAAGTCACCGCTAGGCTCAAAAAGTGGTGGTCATGACAAAAGAAGTCGCAGTTTGTTCTAGGATTTTCAAAAAGGTAGCTACCGTGAGTTTAAGGACACAGCATGTTCTAGGGTTTCAAGAAAGGTGGTGGCTATAAAGATAGGAATGTCCTGGCCTAAAGGTTTTTGGTGGTTTTCTTGGGTTTTGAACCGAATTCGTGATTTTTCTTGCTTTGGAGTATCTTTCAGCATAACTCTCATTTTTCTGTCATTAGTACACATTCGAGACGGGTGCCTAAGATTTGGCTTGGTCAAATTGGGGTGTCTACAATTGGCCCTCTTTGACAGAGCTTGCAACAACTCATGGATCAAGTAATGTCAAAGCTCTAGAAACAAATCGATTGAACAAGTCGCCGATCTTAGGCACAAACAAAATATGCAGAAAAGCATGGTCGAACCCGAATTTCCATTGAGCTTCCTACGTACTCCATTACAAGGGATCAAACCGGTCGTAGTTCGGGGGTAATGCATATGATGCAAACAGGCTAATCATGATGCATGGAAGATACGAATGGTGCAAACAGGTGTAATGCAATCATATAAAATTTAAGGTCGCAACATAGAATGAAGAATCATCAATGATTAGTTTTAGGTCATGAACATGACCAGGGAGTTAATTTAGGGTCATGATGGGGACCGAAGAGACAACTTATCAATTTTAGGTCGTTACGAGGACCGAAGGTTTAAAGAGGTAGTTTTAGGTCACGCGAGGACCGACGAGTCGGTTTAGGGTCATGACGGGCACCGAAGATGCTAGGGACAGTTTTAGGTCGTATGAGGACCAAAAAGTCAATTTTAAGTCATGAGGAGGACCGAAGGTGCTAGGGCCAGTTTTAGGTCGTGCGTGGACCAGTGAGTTAGTTTGGGATCATGACGGGGATCGAACAGATGGTGATCAATTTTAGGTTATAAAGGGATCGAAGGATAAAAAGGGACAACTTTTAGGTCATGCAAGGACCGACAAGTCAATTTAAGGTCATGAGGAGGACCGATAAGATGGATATCAGTTTTAGGTCATGCAAGGACCGATGAGTCAACTTATCAGTTTTAAGTCATGACGAGGACTATAGGGTCAACTTATCAATTTTAAGTCATGACGAGAACCGGTGAGTCAGTTTTAGGTCATGAGAAGGATCGAAGGTGTTAGGGGTAATTTTAGATTGTGTGAGGGCCGGTGAGTCAGTTTAAGATCATAAGAAGGACCGATAAGATGGATATCAATTTTAGGTCATGTAAGAACCAACAAGTTAACTTAGGGGTAATCAAAACCTTGAGAAGGGCTAAAGAGTCTTTCGATTTTCAAAACCTACATGAGGGTTGCCTAAAGGTTCAAAAGAAGGTAGGGTCATGGGACAGCATAGCAGCCATTACTTTATAAAGTTGTTGCCTGAACTATTGCGCTCTAGGACTATGGCAGCTTGAATATAAAAGCTACGACTGTGAGAAATGTTTAGGAAGACATCACGGCCGTTACAACCAAATGTGGCGGCATAGCTTAAGTTGTCGCAGCTGTTATTTTTAAAAGCTTCAAACCTCGCGGCCGCAAGGTCAAAGACAGAACACAAGTTCTGGTCTAGTTTGAAATTTCATTCCCGTGAAGCTTTTTCTTCTCTCACTCTCTCGACTCTCTCTTGCTCTCATCTCTCTCTTGCTCTTATCTCTTTTATTCTTATCTCTCTTGTTTCTCCCATTCTCTCTCGCTCTTAGCTACGTTGTTCTTGTTTTCGTTCATTTCATTGGTTTTCTCTGCCATGGTGGGTGGCGGTTTTGGCTTCGTGGTTGAAGAAGGTGGTGGGCAACGTGAGAGGTGGTGATGGTGCGGCGGCTAGGAGAGGTGCGGTCGGTGGTGATGGTGGTGCAGCACCGGGCGGCGGTGACGATGAGGCCACGGGTTCTGTGAGTGATGAGGATGTAGAGGGTGGCGATGTTCTCGGGATGCCGGAGTATCTCAACCCCGTGACCTACTACTCGGTCAACTATCATTTACGGAGGCTGGCCATGAAGTGCTTCATCATCCCTAATGTGGTGGCGGAGCGTGAGATCCTCCTACGGCGTCGCGAGGATAATCTCTCGACCTGAAACCTCAAAGTAAGCTGAAAACTTTGAGTTCTTTACTTGTTTCATTGGTTAAAAGCTTATGAGCGTTGATCCATGATTGGTATTTTTTTTTGAATGTTTGAACTGTTGCTTGATATTGAATTTGATTTTGAATTACATGTTGGATTATATTGGACGTCAGAGTTTTGAATTAAAATTTGGACTTTGGGATTTGGATTGGAGCACGGACTCAACCAGGTTTAGACCCTAAATCGGATTGGATGGACCTTTGCTCTTGGATGGGACGAAATTTTGGACTTTAAGCGGAACTTTTGAACTTGGATAAAAATGAACTTTAGATTTAACGAACCTTTGAACAAACTTGGGATTTTAAAAATAAACTGAAATGGATTTTGAAATTGAATTGGTGGATTTGGATCTTAGGTTTGATTTTTGATTCTGAATTAGGTCTTGTTTTGATAATGGGGCTAACTGAATTAAATTTGAGAATGAATATGGCCAAAATGTCGGTTGAATTGAATTTTAGGAATTTTGGGAAATGTTTTGAAATAGAAACCATGTGGAAATATTGGTTTGAAATGTGTTTGAATCGTACCTAGAGACTAGGTTGATCTAAGAAAATGGATTTCTGAGTTAGGACGTTGATTTGAAGTCGAATTGAAGTTTGAATGTAATTAATGAATCTTGAAAACGGAGCCAAATTGGGTTGAAGTTGGGTTAGGTTAAGTTTGAAATTGATTGATTAGGGTTTGCATTTTTTCTTCTTTTGGTTGAGTCAAAATTTTGGTTAAGTCTACTAATTTTGAGATGAAATGGAAACCGTCTTGAGTTTTCAAAATTGAGTTGGGGTGTGGGTTTATACTAAATTAGGAGCTGGGTTGAAAGAAAAATGGTTAATCATTGTATTGAAAATTAAATCTTAAGCATTTGAATATGAATCGGGTCAGTTGATTGTTTGAGCTTTGCGTAGGTGTGGGCTGAGTCGAGTTTGAATCTCGAACGAGATTGGATTATGAGATCAAGCTTTGTAAAAAAAACTTTGTTAAATGAATTTGGATCGAATTTGAAATTGAGTTGGAATGAGATTGACCTGGGGTTGCATTTAGAGAAAAGTCAGATTTCCATTGATCTTGAAGTTGAATCCTAATGTTTAAAACGAATTGGATCGATCGGAGTGAGTTGTTATCGAAAATGAAACAAATTTGTCTTGTCTTAAAAACGCTGGAACTTGAATTTCAGCCTAAATCACTCTAAGTCATGTCATCGTCTTTTGAGAGTGAAAATCAAACTTTGGATTTGGTTAGAAGTTAACAACTTTCCTTTTTGTTTTGAAAATGGAAATTTGAAATTGGGACAAGGTTTGGGTTACATAGGTTGCTTTTGAGACTCATTTTGATGTTGTTTTAATTCTCACTAGTTTGTTTCAGCTATCTTGTCACGCACTTTGATTTTGATCCTGTCATCGTTTTCACTTGTTTCGTTTTCGTTATCTTATTGATTATATTATTGCTCCTGTTATCGTTTTTGTTCGCTGATTCATTTGTTTTGTTTTATTCCAGGCGATATCGTGCATTTGGGGTTTTGGCGGCTCCTCCGACATGCTTCAGTGGTACACAACCCTGCCTCCCCACTACCGGGAGATTATGGATGAATCAGGCTTCAGGGGCTTCGTCAGAGTGCTGGAGAGGACCAGCAACGACAGGTTCACCCTTACTGTCCTGGCCGAGAGATGGTGGGACGCCACCAACACTTTTCACCTGCCGACTTTCGAGGTGACTCTCACTATTCTTGATTTCTCTCTCATCACTGAGATCCAGGTGGGCGGTGATTCGATCCCGTATGACCTTGATATCTACCGGAGCCCCGCAGTTCTCACATACTTCCTCGGTCATGTGCTCTCATCCATTGACAAGGAGAGCATCCAGTACACGTGGCTGAAGACTACATTTTGCCATTTTATCTGCCCAGAGGTCCACCACTTTGAGTGGGTAGCATGTGCATTCCTCTCTATATGTTCAGGATAGTCTTGTTCCTGAACTTAGAGAATAGGGTGCACCTCTACTACCTTGCTGCCATGATGGTGGTGGACCAGATCGGCTCTTACGACTGGGGGGAGCTGCCTTGGCAACTCTATACAGGTATATGAGGACCGCCACCAGGACCACTAATCTAAGCGTGGACGGGTACTGGTGCATCTGGGAGGTACGTCTCTTTCTTATGCTTTCTGTCTTCCTTTTTTAATTCCATATATGTATCTTTGATTCAATTGTACCGATGCTTCTCTTGATTTTTTGTAGCTCTGGGCCTACGAGTTCTTAGGCATGCGCCATCCGATGAATTCCTGCGATGACCCTCTCGTGATCCCCCAGGCACTCCGATGGGCCAGACGATACTGGGGTACAAAGCCCAATGGGAAAGACATTGATGATGATCGCCACTTTCTAGACACCCTCATTTCCAATCGGGTACGTCATTCATGCTTCTGTTAATTCCCACTTCTCATTTTCTGTATATACACTGCTTACTGACATGTTTCCTTGTCCTTTAGGTCTACTGGGATATATGGGTCAGCATAAAGGAGCGAGCCAGTGTCGACTTGATGCGGAGCTGAGAGGTTACCCGGACCCATATCTTGCTTGAGAGGCCATTTTGCAAAGAGTGGTACCTTAGTGAGCATGTGTTTCGGCAGTCTTTAGGGTGTGATCATGTTTGTATCCTGAGGACACCTCTGGTTGAGGTGCGTCAGACTGATACCCTCCGTACGGCTGAGATTACCCGTGCCATGACGGGTGTCCATGCTACTACACTGATCGAGGGTGAAGGTCGTGACTATACGGTCTTTGGCTGAGAGAGGCTCGTGCCTACTGTGGGGGCCCGTGCTGTCGTGCGGGCTCCTCCTCCTACTACCCCAAGTCCTGCCCGCCTTGAGTTGCCATAAATAGTGGACACCTTTGTAAATGGGAACCTTCACTAGATCCAAATCCCCGAGCCAGCGGCCCAAAAGATTCTTCTTCCTCTCGGTGTAGAGAAGGTATGACATCTTTCCTTCCATTCTTTCCATACTGCTCTTTATATATGACTGTACTAATTTCTTGTTCCTGACTATACTGATTTTGATAACTGACTATACTGATGTGGTCCTTTTCTTGATAGATGCCCTGGGAGTCGTGCGATCAGTGCCTCTTCCTCATTTCTGGGTTGAGGGTATTGGTTTGCCGCTGGGATGCTACCTTTCGAGCCTATGGTACAGAGCCTCCTGCTCCCCGGGGTGGCCCTGCTACGGACATGCTTAACTCTGCTCCTATTTACATTTTTGCATTTTCCTCCCTGTTCATTCATATTGTCATCATCTCATGTGCTACTTCCTTCTTTCAACGTGGTCGGGGTAAGGGCCGGAAGACTCGTCGAGGTCATGCGCCACCAGCTATTCCAGTTGTACCTGTTGTGCCTTCATCTGATTCTACTGTTGATGCTTCTTTGTCTACGACTCAGGCTTTCAATACTGCATAGACTGCTATCAGCTCAGAGGAGGAGACCCAAGAGACGGGGTCGTCGTCTAATGAGTCATCTCAGGGAGGCTACGTCGTCCGGAGGAAGAGGACCCGGTGGGAGTGACTGACCTGTTGCTATTCTACTGCTGATGATTTTTCTCTCATCTTCACTGTACATGGGGGCCTGCGTGCCTATTCTTGCTTGGGTATGCGTGCTCGTTTGAAACATTCTAATACACTATCTTGTCGCATCACACTGATACACTACTCCGATTCACTGCATAGATACACTATTTTTTATGCTCACTGACTCACTGATACACTCCTCTGACATACATTGATATATTATCCCTAACACACTGCACAGATACAATGGATGGGGCCTGCATGCCTCTGGATATTCTTTTTGGCATGCATGCTATTACTTTGTTACTTATGATGATGGGGTCTTCATGACCCCAGTTTACATTTTTTATTATCTTGGAAGTGTATGATTCTTATTTATGAAAATTATTTTTGAATGCCTAGACCTTGATTATGCATGATGTATGATTCATGAGTTGAGACCTTGTTATATAAACTTTTTTTCCTTATTATGAGTTATTTATGAGTCGTCGACTACGATTTGGACATGCTAGCAAAATGAGGAGAGGTTGTCAAAAGTTTGGCATAAAAAAAAGTTACAACCGTGATAAATAACTTGCAACTATGGGTTTTAGCTATGATAGCCTGAACTTTCATGGAGAAAAGTTCACGGCCTGAATTTTGGGATACCATGGCCGTAACATTTTGGGGGGGGGGGGGGGGTGTA
>JAOTRH010447295.1:0-31405 GCA_034768845.1 Heliamphora exappendiculata
TTTAGAATGGCTTAGGGAAGGTGAACAAATCCTTTACCGAGATTCAATGGAAGATTCCCAAATGGTTCAAAAGATAGGTCGGATGAGGTCAAATGGTCATGGTTAAGGAAATTACCATTGACCCAAATTGAATGGTTATTTGTGGTTCAAATGTAGGTGAAGCAAGAGAATGACAGTGAACAATACCTAAACAAATGTCCTTGGAACTAACCCAGTATGATTAGATTATGAAAAAAGAGATGTTAAGAAATGGGTAGCCGAACTAGATAACTGCACTGAAGTTACGTCGGCCTAACATACTTCAATTCAAGTATCTAAGTCTACTCCCGTGGTAAGGATTTCAAGAGTGTACAAAAGAATTTACAAGATCACTGCAACATATTACAGTTTCAGAATCGAGAGAAGATGAACGATGGAAAAGATCTTATCAATGTCGAATGTTCGAAATGGGTAATTAACAAAGAATTGATATCAAGTTCTACAAAAGATGAGTTAGTTCAAGGAGGTTGACTTGAATCAGAGGAGAATCAAATGCAAGTACCAGTCATCATTGAGGCGTGAAAATTTGAGGATAAAGGTATTTCCTAGGATTAAATTTCTGATAGAATTATCAACAAGATCTGGGTGCATAAGGGTTACCGACGAACGATACTTAACGGTATTGTTAAGGACTGAGAATATAAGAAGGAATGATACACAAAGAACTTCAGATAAGTACAAAATTTAACAGAAAGACAAGGGGTAAACGAGAAAAGAACTTGTAAGGACGGAGTTGCGAGGTTCTAACGGTGGCTCTCAAAGTAATATCTGAAAATTCTCCTAGTGCATACTCCCGTCTACCCTCTTAAAATAAAATAACTTGTTGAATGAATCTCCGATCTTCAATCTCGATGCTTTTACTCGTCCTTCGCATGTAGATCCCTAGTTGCTTCTAATCCTTGTAACATCCTAACACGACTTGCTATAAGACTTAGACGCAGCAGATTTTAGTTCTAACATTACACCTGAGCCTGGGTCTACAGCTCTACGGCTCTCTGTACATCAGTGATCGCCCTCATTAGGGCTGCCAGATTAACTTCATTCTCTTCCATCTCAGATGATTTAGCTGGTTGTTCAGATATCTTATAGAGTCTACCTATCACTGATCTGGCCCAAACACGCGTTGACTGTAATCTTCCCGACTCAATGATTTATATTCGATGAAAACCAGGACTCCAAAAGCAGAATAACCAGTACCAAACACTTCTCTAAAAAGAACTCTGACAACAAGTAGTAAACACCTCAGATACCCAAAACAGAAAATTGTAAGCAGATAATTGCTGAAACTGAAGCAATGCCCTTGTCGGGCTCACACAGACAGCATAACAACTGAACATCTGAGAACTAGGATGATGGCTAAGAAGGAAAATAACCAAATTTTGAAGAAACATTTTATTCGAATAATCTAAATGAAGGAACGGACGGCACTCCGTCAAGGCATTATAACCTGGCCAAAGGGACCAATTTGGACCTAAGATTCTAAGAAAGAATGGGCAACACTTCGGTAGGGAAGCAAGACTAGCTTACACAGGTATAACAAAGGTTTGAAGAAAGCAAACCTAAACAAAAGCGGGGTATAGAACTAACAAGTTGGGAAGAACCTGAAAGAGAGAGAAACTTTTCTAGAGGCTTTGAAACAAAATACGGGCATAATCCCGAGAAGAAAACCATGGCATGAGAGGTAAACAAGGCAAAGAACAAAACCCAAAAAAGAACCCGAAGGAAAAATTAACCTAAACAAGGGATAACAGAAAACTCATACCGAACTCGGGAAAGGAACTAACCTAAGCCAAACAAACAAACCTTACAAATGCAAACAAAACATACAATTAAAAAAATAAATAATCCTACTAGGGTTAGCAGCACCTAATTGGGGGTTCTAAGTTACTATATGTAAAGAGGCCGATTTTGGTCAATCAAACAGGGTACCTTCTAAATAGAGTCATGAATATACCTCCCATACTTTGAGTGGTGTAGGAAATGGTCAAATGGTATGCCTAAACTCTTTTAGCGCACCTATGAAAGCATTACAGTCAGTAAGGCTTGCCCGCCTTCCTAACAATCCCCGAAATGGATAAACGATTGGGACATCGGGTCGACCAGGCAGGGGTGTGAAGAATAATGCACATGCATGTGAGAATGCAAATGCAATTTTTTTTATAAAGAACCAATAATATTTTCAAATCTAGCCCTCTTATTTGATTTTATAAATCAGTCCCCAACAGAGTCGCTAGAAAATACTGTGGCACCAACATTTTAGAGTTTTTGGTAGGTTAAAAATATGAAAATTCAAAGGATGTCTGGAAAATAATTTAACACCTCGAAAGCCAAAATTTAAAAATCAATTTTATTAAAATAGAGTCGCCACTTGATTTTTGAGAAAAATCAAGAAAAACAAAAGTGGCTACTGATCTTTAAAACGTTTAACCAGATAAAAATGGTTCGTGGGTTAAGGTACGAATCGATGAAAGTGTTAGACTTCCCATTCGCCCAACCGTAAGGTTGGCATCTACTAATTATCATTTGTTCTTAATAAGATTTATCAAATGTATGTAAATACAGAAAATAGAGACGAAGAGAAAACATCAAAAATTAAATATAGAAAATACATAACATATGTATATAGAATGCCATAAGAAATAAAAATCTTAAGTCGTACGACATGCAATTTTTAATTAAAAGATACATGGAGCAAACCCACATGCAATGATTCAAATAAAAAGAACAAAAATATGCTAAAAATCATTAAATTTAAACTGTACTAAAAATAAACATGAATTTTGCTAACAATATGTAAAAATACCTAAGCTATTTTAAACATGATTTTAAATGAAGTAAACAAAACATTCTCTAAATTTACCATATTAATCATGCATGTTATTAAATTATCTAAAAGCATTCCTAAAATGAAAAATATGTGAAAATCCTATATAAAAACAAAGGTTACCAAAAAAAGATAGTAAAACTAATAACATGTATAAAAAGAAAAAGAAATAAAGAGAACGCTTACGAAATAAAAATTAAGCCAAAATAAGAATGTTAGAAAATGCTTATTTAAACTACTAAAAAAACCTAATTATTCATATTTTATATTTTAAATGAAACAATAGAAAGGAAGAGAAAAAGAAAAATGAAATGAACAAGAGATTTTAAACAACTATTAAAAGAGAAGATTACACTAACATTTAAAGGTGAAAACTAGCTTAAAAGAATTTTTGTGATTTTTGAGTTTAAGAAAATAATGAAAATAAAAAAATAAAATAAGTACTACGGAAGAAAAATAAAGCTAACATTAAAAGAAAAACAAAATGGAATATTACATGAAAAATAAAGCTAATAATAAAAGAAAAAGAAAGGGGAAAAATGAAATATTACAAGAAAAATAAATAAAGCTAATAATAATAGAAAAAGAAAAAAAAAATAAAATAGAACATTACAAGGAAAGTAAAACTAATATTACAGGAAAAAGAAAAGATAAAATATAGGTGTAATATTAACAATTACAGCCATATGCATATAAGTACTTGAATTATAACAATAACGATATCGTTAGTCGTATTGTTAAATTATGTTAGCACTACTTTATGTATTAACAAATGTAATAAATAAGCAAATAAGCTAAACAAGCTAAGAATGACTACTTTACCAATTAAATACATTAAAAATGATTAAAACAACTATATAAGCAATTTAAAGGATGAAATAATCAAATTAATCCGGTCGCTCCAAAGAGGTAGAAAATGGAGCTAGAAGGACCGGGTATCCAAACAAAGTACCTGGATAGCTAAGAAATTCTCGAGTCGGGGAATGGGGATGAGAAATTCAATCCTCAAGCGATGACCCAAGCTAGGGTTTCAGAATCTCGGTATCAGAGCTTCAACTCCCGATACTTCGGTAGGGTTTCGACGTCGGGGCTCGAACTCGCTCAGTGACCTGGTAGAGCTTCTCTATCTAGAATTCTCTCCTTCTCCTCTGAAAACATACCAGGGGTTACAATATTTATAGAATTCTTCAACCAATGAATTGCTCGCACGTTTTGGGACACGTTAGAGTTTTTTAAGGTGGTAGTCGCCACTATGCAAGTTGGAGGTCGCCATGTTGGAGTTAGTGGTAGCTACTTTAGGAGACTTTTCACAAGCTTCTTATGGCGGTCACCACTATGCATGTTGGTGATCACCAGGTTGGAGTTAGCAGTCGCCGGGTATGGACATGGCGGACCTCACAAAAAGTGAAAGCTTCCAAGAGGTTCTATTGGCGGTCGCCAGAATGAACATGGCGACCCCAAGGTTCCAACATGGCGGTTCAATGATGATTTCACTGGTTTGAAAGTTTTCATCATTGAGTTCAAATATCGAGCTTGGATCATTTCTTCAGGATTGAACTGAGGCACCTTTCTAACTTTTTTTATCATCGAATTCACCTAGGATTGGGCAGGGTCAAATTGGGGTGTCTACAATCTTTTGTGTGCAAACTGTACTCTACACGCCAGATTAAATACTGTATAGAATAAAGGACATTCATGCATAACATTTAAATAAATGATATTGCATACATTACTCATAAAGATTGTAATAAAATAAAAAATTAATTTTATTAAAATAAAATTAAATACTAAAAATATCGTTTTCAGTATACAACCCTAACACACCGTTCAGCACTTCGACGGCTATTGCTTATCTCAGAGCATGTACTTCACCCTGAGCTTATATATGTGTATGCTTGAGCTTACTACATTGAACTGGGGTTATTCATGACATTCATATGGAGTTCATTTGTGAGCCAAACTTAGAAATAAAGCTTGTGCTTCTATCTTTTGTAAATCAAAGGATATTGAATGAGCCTTGCCCAACTGATCCTGATATGTTAGTAAGCAGTTCAATTTACTTGAGGCACAGCCAGTGTCCTAGAGTTTTGACCAGTGGATTGTAGTCTTACTTTTACTTATGAATATTGCACCTTTCTCTTTCTACGTATACATGCAATGGTTTTGCACCTTTCTCTTGCTATGTATACATGCAATGGTTTTGCATCTTTCTCTTTCTACCTATACATGCAACTCAGTTACCCAGGTTATAGTGCTCGGTAGCTCATTCATGGTCGACATCTCTCGCCTCGGCAAAGAAAAATCAGTTTGAAGGGCCATGCATGGCAGGTATCTCGGCATTGGAGCTAATAGCTCTGCACTTCAGTTGTAATACCAGTTAACTAGGATACAGGGATGAAGAAGAAGATTTACAAGGAGAAAAAGCAAGAGGAGTCGAAGAGATTATTTCTAAATCGTGAATATTAATGTTATCTCTCTCTTCAAGAAAACCCAGGTATTCAAAAGCTTTATTCCCAGAATCCACACGTCACTTCGTATAAAGGAATAGTGAGAAGCCTCTTGAGGAGTTTTTTGTCAATAAGAGCTCGGTATTTCAGCTACCCCACGCCTGGTCTACCCATTTTCTCTCTCTCTCTCTCTCTCTCTCTCTCTCTAAATCTAAGATTTTGGGAGTAACCCGAGTATACTTCCCTCTTGCTTGGCATTCATTAGTTAAGCCATTATCTACGCGAAATTAGACTAGCTCTGCACTTAGGCAAATTAAGCATGGCATTTCAGCATCTCGACGGTGTTTGCATCTCGGCACCGACTCTTGGCTTCACATGGTTGGCGTCTTGGGTTTCCCATGGTTAGACTTCCCTTGGTTGGGCTTCATTTCCACCTCTACAGCTCTAGGAAGCACAGTTCCCACATTATCTCTAAAAGAGTTTGCTTGGCACACTAGTGAAGAGCAAACCAACCTAGACTTTGTCCTAGTTTTAGCATCTTTCCCTGTTGTTCCTAATAAGTTTCTCTACTCACTTGCAGAAGCTGGTTTTCCTTTAAAAGTGGTTCTCACTATCTCATTGCTCGAATTTCACCTTCTCTGGAATCTCATCACTTATTTACACACACCAATTTCTTGAATATTTATATTTCATGGAAGTATTTCTCCTCACAGATAAGTTCATGAGCGATTTATTGTAGTATCTCTCTTTACATGGTCGTCACCGGACAGTGGCACCTCGGTTCTAAATTTAAGGTAATTCATCCACCCCTCCCCTCTCTCACTAACATCAACCCTTCGGCGCTTTAGCATCTCCGCCACTAATCAGAGGGACTGACGAAGCTTTTCTTTATTTTTAGACAGTGGGGGGAAAGAAATTGACCAGATTAGCTCGGCACTGAACAGCTCAGCTAAACAACTTATCAACACTAACCCAGAGCTTTGTCTCATTTTGGCAACTTCGCATCTGTCCCTCAGCAATTTGAAATTTGATATTTTTCAGCAATTTTGGTATTTTAGTTTGGTAATTTGGGCTATCTTTCCTCAACAATCTGCTCAGCAATTTACTTGGCATTCTTTACGGCTCTATTTTTGGGTTTTGCATAATTCCATCTGAAGTCACAGCCATATTCTTTCTTCTTGGCAGCTCAGCTTGCTTCTTAACTCCCCCAACTTTCTTGTCATCACTACCAATAGTCCTTGAAAGTTTGATCAGCGGGCTAGACCCAGACCATAACCCCCTCTTTAAGGAGGTTTCTTTCCCTACTTGAGTACCTTGCTGTTCGCGGATTCATTGTTTCTAACTCAACCTATTCGGCCAAAAAGTTATCCCAATCTCAATACGACTCCTCTTGATCACTGAGCTCCTTCGTGAATATTATATATGGCTCACGCCTTCTTAGTAAAAAATCCTAGCCTAGTCTTGGTGCCAAGCCCAGCTCTCGAACTTTTGCAAAAAGCCCTACCTTGTCTAGGCAGGAGATTAGAATATTCTCAAGGACTAGAAGAGCTCCCAGGGTTAGAATAGCCCATCAGCGAAAAATTCTGGCCTAGCCTAGGTGTCGACCCTAGTTCTCGGTCTTCAGTAAAAGCCCTATCTTTCTTAGACAGGAGATTAAAATAATCTCAGGGACTAGAAGAGCTCTCAGGGTTAGAATAGCCCATCAGCAAAAAAATTTAGCCTAGCCTAGGTGCCGAGCCCAATACTCAGTTTTCAACAAAAAGCCCTAGCCTTCTTATGCAGGAGATTAGAATAATCTCAGGGACTAGAAGAGCTTACATGGTTAGAATAGCCAATTAAAAACCTTAGCCTAGCTTAGGTGCCGAGCCCAGCTCTCGGTCTTCAACACTGAACCCTAACTCGCCTAGGCATGCTCCAAAGTCCTAGCTTGGCGAGGCATTCAATGCTTTGGCTTGCCCAGGCATGCTCTAAAGTCCTAACTCAGCTAGGCACCTAAAGCCTTGGCTCACCCAGGCATGCACCTAAAGCCCAGGCATGCCTAACTCAGCTAGGCACCTAAAGTCCTGGCTCTCTAGGCATGCTCCAAAGTCCTAGCTCGGCCAGATAACTAAAGCCCTGCCTCGCCCAGGCATGCTCCAAAGTCCTAGCTCGGCTAGGCACCTAAAGTCTTGGCTCAGCTAGGAATTCAAAATGATATAGTTAACTAGACTTCACGACAGAAGGTCGAGGCATATGCAGCTTTCACTCCTCCTAAAGAAGCATGTAGAAGCTGGGGACATATTGTGGGGGGCGGGGAGAACCAACCTCTGACAAATATCCATCATCTCACCATCCTATCCTGACAAGGATGGGATAATACACAACTTGGCAGGAAAACTCTCTCTCTCTCTCTCTCTCTCTCTCTCTCTCTCTTTCTACATGCATTGAAATATACCCCCTCTTTTAGCAGAGAGAAGCGGGGCCTGCATTTTGAACACTCTGAGTTTTCTCTTTCAATATGGAGAGTTAATAATTTGGGCGTCGGAGGCCCTCCCTCTTGAAGACACCCCAATCTGACCAAGTCGAATCTTAGGCACCCATCTCGAATGAGCCCCAATGACAAAAGTATGAGAATCATGCTCAAGGATATCCTTAAGCAAGCAAAATCACAAATATGGCTCAAAATCCCAAAACCTTAAACAACCTTCAGGCCGTGACATTCCCATCCTCACGGCTGCTACCTTTTTGAAAATCCTAGAACAGGCCGTGTCCTCACTCTCACGGCCGTAACCACTTTAAAAATCCTAAATCGAGTCGTGACTTTCTTTGTCATGGTCATTGCCTTTTTATCCAGGTCGTGGCTTTTGAAAGTCACGTCTGTCCTTTTCACCAGCATAAAGGTAGCAACCTGCACTGTATAAAAGCAAAAAGGCAGCGGTCGTCACGTTTACCCATTTGTGGATAGCTGGCAGCATCCTAGAAGGTGTCACCTTACCTATAAATAGGCGGCAATTCCAAGCAGAAAGAGAGAAAAAACATACCTGGAAGCCAAAACTCTGTTAAAGTACTCCCCCATTCGATATTCTCCCACCCATCCTATACTTTTCGAGCCTCATCTGTGTTCTTGCTTGCCATTAGGAGTTATTTGAGCACGTATATTAGATAAGAGGTATTGTATTCTCACTACCGAGGGGCCATTCGAGATGGATATTCACACGATGTAATCTTAAGATCCCATGACTCTTCTTAAACACTCATCTTCTTCCCCCGAGGGTGTCGTGGATAAGGTTTCCATTGTTTTGTTGCTTGTCTACCATTCATTTCAATGTAAATATTCATTTCCTCCAAGTTTTCATCATTAACTGTATCTTCATAGCCTTCTATTTCGTATATTTACATTTGTATACACCTGTTTCGATGCTCACAAGCACACTGAACACATCAGAAGCTTACTGAGGTTCTGGAACATATCGGCTGTAACTTTCTTATGTCACGGTTGTGAATTCTCTTAAACCCACAGTGATGGTCGTGTCCTTTTTATAGGAGTCGATACATTTATTCTTCTTGATTTGGACGACCAAAACATTTTATTATTATGGCTGTGACATTGTTCTAAGGCCATAAATGCAAAAACTCTTTTCAAAACCCTCTATTATCTATTTATTTCAAGTTTGTACATCATTCTATGGTTCTCTTTAGTATTTTCTTCTTTATGTATCTCTGTTTAGTTTTTTGTCATATAATGAATGGTAGATCTGGTCTAGACCAAATGGGTCATGGCCTCCATTCTCTATACCTTCATATTTGTATGATTTTGAGGTGATGTAAATGTTACGGTCGCCTTCTTTTATCATATTTGTCATAACCGTCATCTCTTTTGTTACAGCTGTATAGTTTTTGAGAAATCAGTAACATGTATATGTGTTTTAAACTCTATGTTATTCATTTTTGATATCGTGTATATTCTGTTTAGAGTTATTACTTGCATAGAGGATGAAAGATGGTAAATCTAGCCTAAAACCAGTAGGTTATGGTCTATGTCCTGCATATCCTATTCATTTGAGCTCGCTTAAAGCCATGTGCAATGTATATACCCTTTATGTACCTCTTAAAAACCATAGCTACGACATTTCTTTATTACGGCCGTGAAATATTTTCATTCTGCTCTTCTCAGTAACCCTATTTTAGTCACAGCCGCTTGTTTTGTGACTATTATTATCACGGCCGCAACATTTGTTGCTAAGGCCGTGAGTTTTGTGCATGTCCAGCAGCTTAAATATAGTGTTTAAGTCTCTTCTTCTTGTTTTGTATAGCCTGTTTACAACATGATAGGGACAGAAATATTATTGCATGATTCTTAGAATCTTACTTGTTCATTTACCGCTTATTTACATGTTTTTCGCTTTGCTTTACTCAAACAATACGTGTAACATATATAAAAATAATAACAAAGTTTCATGACCCTAGGAACGTAGTCAGATTTTTGT
Organism: Heliamphora exappendiculata; assembly: GCA_034768845.1. Taxonomy (NCBI): domain Eukaryota; kingdom Viridiplantae; phylum Streptophyta; class Magnoliopsida; order Ericales; family Sarraceniaceae; genus Heliamphora; species Heliamphora exappendiculata. The sequence continues at coordinate 9,777 of JAOTRH010447295.1, forward strand.
TTCATTGTTTGCTTTTATTTGAACTCTCTTTAACCTCATATTCTGTATAAGTTACCTTTAAAAAGTTTACAACAAGAACAAGCATTGACAAAGTAAAGGCCAACCTTATGATTGGGGAAAAAGGTGCCTAACATCTTCCATTTTCTTATCTTAGCCCGAACCCTCTTTTCTCTGGTTACGTTTTTAAAAAACCTGCAGCCTTCTTTTTTCTTTTTCTTGGTTTTTCTCAAAAACTAAGTGGTGACTCCATTTTTCAAAAAGGATGCTCAGATATCTTGGACTTTTGTTTTGAAAAGGAAAAAGAATATTTTTTAAAAATAATAGATATCTGGTACCTCCCCCACGCGCTCCCTCAAAGCATTTGCAACTTTTTTTAGCCACTCTGTTGGGGACTGATTTTCTTAAAAAAACCACAAGAGAACTAAACTTAAAATGTCAATGATTCTTGTTATAAACTTGTCATCGGTATTCGCATTTGGATTTGTATATTTGTGTTCTTTGTTCTCGAACCCTCGCTCTGCCTACCTGGTACCCCGGTCAGTTTACTGTCTCGGGGCTATATCGGGGAAGCCAACAAGCTTTCTGGCCACATGCTTCCATAGATGTGGCAAAAAAGAGTTATTGCGTACCATTTGACCATGCCTTACACCATTCCTAGCATTGGGAGGTATATTCTTAACTCTATTTAGAAGGTATACTAAGTGAAAACCTACCAGCCTCTTTATGTGCATATAGATTCTTAAAACCCTTCTTTTAAGATCAATAAATCTTTTAGGATTATGTGATTTTTTTATGGTTGCTTTTGTTTATATAGTTAGCACCCCATTTAGGATTAGTTTTCGTATTTTCAATCTGCCGTTGAGGGTGAGTTATTTTGAGTTTAGGCCTAGCTAACGAGTCTTCTAATTTATGTGAGCCCTTTTAGTTTAGAGACCCAGGATAATAGTGCTGTGAAAAGAAGAACCTATACGCACTTGGGCTCGATCTCCGAGAGAAAGACTTAGACGTACCGATCAGTTGAGATTGCCAATGGCAGACCCAAAATTGACTATAGCTGATATGATGAGGGCCATTCTAAAATTACAATGGATAGTCGAAGGAGTTATTACCGCTGCGACGAATCAGGCCAGGGTTCAAACTCAGTGTCAGGCTCAGATCTAAGCTTTATAGAACCAGGTTGCAGACCACAATGTGGTTGTTCCGAATGACCCCAAAGATGGTATAGCAGATACCATTTGGGATGATAATATGGGACCCTAGGGAGCCAAGCCAGTAGTTGTACAGCCTATCTGGACAGGAATCCAAGAAATCTTGGCCACCAAGAAGTAGATCTTGTTTGATAAGGTCGATAAGTTGGAGAAAATTTTGAGGAAACCCCAAGGAGTGAAGGACTACATGCTAGATGTTGAAGGACTCTATTTATTCCCGATGCTACTCTGTCCGAGAAGTTTAAAATGCCCAATATAGAGAAATTTAACGGGATTGGGGATCTAACGATCCATTTGAGAATTTTATGGGAACTTTGTCCCCGATGGGTATTCGTGACCAATTGAAAGCCCAGCTTTTCCAGCGGTCTTTGTTAGAAGCTGCTTAGAATTGGTTTTTGTCTTTAGATGCTGCAAAGACGAGGACGTGGGAGAACATTGCCACTGCATTTGTCAATAAGTACAACTACAACATCAAGCTCGATGTGACCACCTGGGAACTCGAGACAACCTGGTAGAAGGCCAAAAAATCTTTTGTTGAGTTGCTGACCTGGTGGAGGGATAAGGCAGCAAAAATGACAAGCCGACCAACTAAGAAGGTGCAAGTGAAAATGGTGGTGAAGAACTTGTAGCCGTAGTTTTGAAAGTATCTAATCACATAGTTGTTGATGACATTTGAGTAGGTTTTCGTTGCTAGCATACAAATAGAGGACGCTCTACGGTCTAGGGATATTGAAAAGGGAGAACCCAATTAAAGAACGGTTCAGAAGCCATACATTAATAATCAGAGATATGCCACCAATATCATAAGCTGAAGTTATGAAGTGAACTTGCTAGACCCTAACCCAAATCAAGCAAGCCCGTCTACTCAACCGGTAATCTAAAATCCACCTCAAAATCAAAAGAGAACCTTCACACAACTTACTGTGCCTTTGACATCCATCTTGAGCCATCTAATTAAAAAGGGTCTCCTAAAGCCTTTGGAGCTAACCCCACCTCCAAATCCTTTGCCACCTTGGTACAATCCTAGCCAGTATTGTGCCTTTCACCAGGGGCACGGTCATCTGACTAACAATTGCATGCGGCTTCGACATGAGATCTAAGATTTGATTGCCAACAAAATGATCCCTCTACGCACTGCTATACAGAAATCAAACATTACTACCATCCCTCTTCCAAATCATGCCAATTAGCAGAACGTGAACGATTTCGAGGGAGGATAAAAAAGTTATGATCCCACAAAGTTCATAGTTTTAGTAACATAACCAAAATCGATTGCAGATTTTCCATCGGGGGCAAGAGGTGTTGTGGATTAATGACCTTATTTATGAATTAATTGATGACGATTCTTTTAACTTGTCGATTTTCATTATCTATGAAGAGAAAATCCCTCCCCTTACCGATGATGAGGAAGATGAAGAAATCAAATGCTTATGAGAAGATTTGGCCCACCTCGAGGCATTAGATGATTTGAAAGAGGCCAGAATTGACATCAAGTGGTATGTCTCGACTGTCCTAAGCGATGATACATCTTGGCACTAGGGGCAGCTTTGTATGGGAAAGCCAACCCGAGTTTTGAAATGGAAGGAATATGAAAAATAGTATTAGAAGTGGGAGAGTATTCTAAGGAGAAAGACAGAGAATCTCCAAAGTAAAAGAACATTAACACTGAGAACAAGCAAGAAGAGAGTCTGCAAGTCAATACAGAAGTCGAGAAGAAGAAGGAACAAAAAGATGAAAATGCTCCCTAAGTGAATTTGTTGGGAACCACAAGGCCTGCATTTGACCCTTCTATATACATTATTCCTCTCCATGATCCAAAACCAAGGATACCTCTACCCGAGGGACCTAGCTTATGTTCTCTCGAATGGGATTATTAAGAAGAAAATGACATGTGGGAGTTAGAAGAGGTCGAGCAGAAATTTACAGATATAGAACATGATGAAAGAGAATATGTGACGGAATGGCACCCGATAGTTGAAGAACCATGTGACCATGGAGGCCCGTGGAAACCTTGCAGCCTTCCCCCACCATACGATTATGAAGACTCATTGGAAGAAGTCTCGTTGCCACAACTTTTTGAGTTGGAGGCCACAATCAGTGAAGAGTTAGATTGATTTTTACAAAATGCAATGGGAATCGAGGAAGACTCCTGAGAAAATGGAGGTAATGAGGAGAATGCTAACACAGACAACTTATAGGCCTTTTAAGAGAAAGGATGTCAGGTGGCCAAGATTCGAGAGCTGGTTAACCAGTTTGAAGGACTATGGGAGCCCGAAGAACCGATAGAACACCTAATAAGGAGCGAAAGACATTTTAAGCCCACATAGTTAGAGAAGGGGAAACCAAGTAGAGGCACAGAGGAACTAAGGAAGCAGGAAAAAATGGTATAATAGTGAAGAGGAAGATGTAGTTGTCAAACAGCTTAAGAAAACGCAAGCTAATGTAAGTATTTGGGGGTTGCTCATGGCATTCCACAAGCATCGACAGGCAGTCCTGAAATCCTTGGATAGCGTGGACATACTAATTGATGTCTCTCCGGACCAACTGGTTGGAATGCTCATACCCGAGAAACAGTCCAGTGTTATCACCTTCAGTGATAGGGATTTTCCAGTAGAAGGACCATCCCACAATAAACCGTTGCATTTAACTATCAAATGTCTAGGAAAATGGGTACCGATTGTTTGGGTTGACAACAGTTCTGCCCTCAACGTATGCCCATTGCGAATTGCTTACTGCCTAGGATTGAAAATGCAAGACTTCAAGCCGAGTGGATAGGGGGTACGAGCGTATGATAACACGCAAAGAAATGTCTTAGGATTGGTGACTTTCACTCTAATAGTGGGAGCTTTGAAAAGTGAAGTAGAGTTTCATGTCCTTGAGTGCCAGTATCATTCAATCTGCTACTGGGAAGGCCATGGCTACATGACCCATCAATTAGAGCAGTCCCATCCACTCTACACTAAAAGGTAAAGCTGATCAAAGATGGAGTAACTATCACTATACTTGGTGAAACTAGCTTGTCAATCCCACTCAGCGATGCTACCCCACTTCTTGATAACCAACGCGATGAGGAGGATTTTTTGTTAAATGGGTTTGATTTTGATGAAACCAAGGCTGTACAGGTTCTAATGAATGATGAGGGGAACTATGCGAATCCAAGGGTCATAGCCATGATGAAGAAAATGTTCTACTTCCCATGTATGAGATTAGGTAAGCAGATGTATGGAATTTTGGAGCCAATCCCAGTGAATCACTATTGCCATGGATACAAATTGAAATTCAAGCCAGAACTAGAAAAATCAAGCATGGGGAATAGGGATGGCAATGGGGTGGGTTTGGGGCAGGGGTGGGTTCCCCCACCCCACCCCGTTTATTAGCAGGACGGGGTCAAAAAAAAATAACCGGTGAAGTGGCATGGCAGGGCGGGGATGGAAGCGTAACGAAAAATATATTTTTCACTTTAAAAAATATTAATACTAATAATAATGACATGATAAGATATTAAAATAATAATATTAATCATTGACAAGAATTAAAATAAAGAAAAGTAAGAAATAAAAGTAAAAAATTAAAAATAAATATAATATTTTTATATTTTAGTTCTATTATATTGTTAAAAAATAAAATTTATACACATGTTTATATATTAAATATATTACATTTATTTAATCGAGGGTAGGGTGGAAAAAATGGTGCGGAAATTACAAATACCGTCCCCTACCCGTTACCTAACAGGTGCGAAGAAAACCCGCACAAAACGAGGTGGGGGTAGCGGGGGCGGGTAAGATTGCCATCTCTAATGGGAAAGTATGGGTCAACGCTGAATGACCTTTTCATCAAAGAAGGGGACGATTTCCCTTCTTATGGGTTCCCCGAACCATGGATAGAAGAGAAGACCAACAAGAAGTTGCCGAGGATGAAAATCTTTTTCAGTCATCAGCTATCCGATAGTGATGAAGAGACCGAGATTTAGCAGATGGGTTTTGCCGGAAAGATGAAGACAGATTGGGCAGATCATTATAAAAAAAGAGATTTTGGGTCTTTCTTCAATAAAGAGATGGCTCAGGTGCGTGTAAGTAATAATGACGAAGACGAGGGCATGCTGATAATAGAAGCTGACGTGCCTGCAGATCACACCTCACTTATCATGGATGCAACTAAAATGAAAAAAGAGTCAGTCTATTGAGTCTTTTATTATGCATGATTTAACAAGTGGGTTGGAGTTTGTTGAATCTATCTTTACCAAATCAGTTAATGCTGAGTCCACCGGGAATGCATCTATTGGTATCCCGAGCCCTTTCTGTTTTGAGTCCCAGGATGTAACATCTTTTAAAATCAATGAAATAAAATCAAACTTTGCTTCCTTTGCTATGTCTCACATATTTTGTCTTAATTTCAATGATTTTAACAAATTCGAAGAGGATATCCCCTAAGAATTAAAATTTTTATTCAATGTAAATAGAAGAAATGCGAGCTAAGCCTATAACCAAAAAAATTGTTTCAATAAATCTTAATAATGAAAATAATCCACAAATGGTTCAAGTTGGTTCAATGCTATCTTTAGAGGAACGTGAACAACTAATCTTTTTATTAAAGGAATTTAAAGATGTTTTTGCATGATCCTATGAAGATATGCCTGGCAGACACCCCGACATTGTATAGCACCAAATCCCTTTGTACCCCGATGCCAAACCTATCAAGCAAAAGATGAGAAGGATTAGGCCAGATTGGGCGCTCAAGATCAAGAAAGAAGTTACCAAATAGATAGACACCAGATTCCTTACAGTCACAGAGTACCTAGAATGGGTCACTAATAATGTTCTGGTACCAAATAAGGATGGAAGGATCCAGATATGTGTCGACTTTTGGGATCTCAACAGAGCTAATCCAAAGGACGATTACCCTCTCCCCTATATAGACGTATTGGTAGACAACACCGCTAAGAACGTGATCTTATCTTTTATAGATGAATTTTCAGGGTATAACCATATTCTTATGGCTCCAAAAAACCGAGAGAAGACTACCTTCACAACACCTTGGGGTACCTATTGTTATAGGGTCATGCCGTTTAGACTAAAGAACTCGGGAGCAACCTACCAAAGGACTGCAACCACGTTGCTGCACGATATGATACACAAAGAAGTGGAAGTATATGTGGATGACATGATCGTGAAATCAAAAACTCGAGAAGGACACGTCGCTACACTAAAGAAATTCTTCGAGCAGATCAGAAAGTACACGATGCGCTTGAACCCTCTGAAGTGCACCTTCGGAGTTACAGCAGGAAAAATACTCGAATTCATGATCACATAGTGAGGCATAGAGGTAGACCCATCAAAGATCAAGGCCATTCTCGAAATGCCTACCCCAAAGACCGCGAAGGATGTAAGGAGCTTCTTAGGAAAAATTCAGTTCATCAGGCGATTCATCGCCAAGCTAACCACTACTTGTGAACCCTTATTTCGACTCTTAAAGAAAGGGACCAAATTTCAGTGCGATCACTATTGGAGGCCACCACAGTTAATTTAAAAGAATACCTTTTAGTCAATTCTCCAACTATGAACTCTTGATTCCAAGTTAAAGCTCCTGTCAGACCCTCTACTGCATACTCTTATGCGATTCCCGAATGTAGTGTGGGCTATAATCTTTCGAGAACTCGTACTGGCAAAACCTGGTCAACTTTAGTCTTGAAGACGAGTTATGAATTTGGTTCTGCCTACCCACATATTTATAGGGTTACAGTAGGGACATATGGAATAATTATGACAAAAACTTCTAGTGTAACCCTGATACGTATCCAGCGGTTTTCGCAATTAAGCAAACCTCTCAGCAGTATCTATAATTACGAAAATCTTGTAGCAATTTTTGTAATTTTCATAAAAAACTAAATTACAGTTCACACCACTAAAGAACTGTAATGGCACTCTAAGCGATAATTTCAAGACCATCTTGCATTCAACTCCTGTTATTAAATACTTAACTCATCTCCCCACGTTAGGATTCCCGATACTCTGTAATTAAATTTAATTACTAACAATTTAATTTAATCGACATCTTTGAAATTCCTTAAGCCTTTCCGCTTAACTTATCTGATTGTCGGATAATAAAATCCCTCTGCAGGGTTAGGCCTAGTCAAACCTTATAAGCTTCCATAAGGGGTATCGTTAATCTCGAACAATCAAGACGTGAATTTTGTCAATAATTAATATTAATCATATAATTAATTTTGCTATCTAACTCACCAGGAATATTAACCCATGTAAGATTGCATCATCTAATAAATCAAAACAACGAGTATTAAATATACACAAATAATCAATTATTTCAGTATTAAGAGCATAAACACTCTCATAATAACCTTGGAATATAAATTAATTTATATAATCAGTATAAAATTAATTATCCCAATGTGTCCTGTTCAATACACACAAAGTATACTAACACAGAGAGTTGGAACAATAGACGACGCTATTATCTGTTTTTCATAACCAAAACAGGCATACTAAAACTTTGTACTACAGTCGTACCGATGATATATCCATTTTTATCTAAACTGTGAACAAATACTTATATTTTACAAGAACCTAAAATCTGGCCTTCTGTGTGCAAGTCGTACTCAACACACTAGATTAAATATTGTACAGAATAAAGGACATCCATGCATAACATTAAAGAAATGATATTGCATACATTAATCATTAAGATTCTCATAAAATAAAAAATTATTTTTATTAAAAATAAAATTGAATACTAAAACCAAATAAATCCATGATTTTCAGTATACAACCCTAACAATCTCCTACTTATACTCAAAACCATGCTGCCATACATCTAACTCCAATGCTCTTTACATGACTATCAATAATCTTAACTGGTAAGCTCTTTGTAAAAAGATCTGCATAGTTGTCTCCTTATGTAATTTTGGTCATAGCAGCATCACCCCTTTGTATAATTTCTCATATCCGGTGATACTTACGCTTAATGTGCTTTCCTTTCTTGTGGACTCCTAGTTCCTTTGAGTTTGCAACTACTTCGCTATTATTACAATAAAGTGTAATAGCCGACTGAACTAAAGGGACCACGTCTAGATCCAACAGAAAGTTCCTGAGCCAAACGGTTTCCTTAGCTGCTTCAGAAGCTGCCACATACTCAACCTCCATGGTGGAATCAGCAATGCAGGACTACTTGATACTCCTCCAACTAATAGCTCCCCCTCCTAAGGTAAACACATATCTTGAGGTTGACTTACGAGAATCTTTGCCTGATTAGAAATCTAAGTCTGTGTACCTTAAAGGTACTAGACTGTATGCCTGGTAAATCAACATATAATCCATAGTCCTTTTCTAGTACTTGATTATATTTTTTATCGCAGTCCAACGCTCCTGTCCTGGGTTAGACTGATATCTGCTAACCATGCCAAGGAAAAGCAAATGTCGGGTCTAATGCAAAACATAGCATACATTAGGTTTCCTACTGCCGAAGCATAAGGAACTGCCTTCATCTTCTCTATCTCATCAGGTGTCTTAGGACACTGATCCTTGGAAAGAGTGATTCCATGCCTAAAAGGGATAAATTCTTTCTTGAAATCCTGCATACTAAAACGAGCAAGGATATCATTGATATACTTTGCTTGTGATAAGCCTAACATCCTTTGTTTTCAATCTCGCACAAGCTTGATCCCAAAGATGTAGCTGGCTTCTCCCAAGTCTTTCATATTGAAATGTTCAGATATCTATACTTTTATCGTAGATAATGCCCTGACATCATTTTTGATGAGCAAGATATCATCTACATAAAGTACTAGGAAAACCACAATGTTTTCGTTACGCTTTTTGTACACACATGACTCATCTGTACTCTGAAAAAAATCATAAAACTTTATGGCTTGATAAAACTAAGTATTCTAAAACCTCAACACCTGTTTAAGTCCAAAAATAGATCTCTTAAACTTTCACAACATGCTCTCATGGCCCTTTGCTATGAAATCGTCTGGTTATACCATATGAATACATTCTTCAAGACTTCTGTTAAGGAAAGTTGTTTCGACATCCATTTGTCAAATTTTGTAATCAAAATGAGCAACAATGGAAAAGAGAATTTGGATAGACTTAAGCATGGCTACCGGCGAAAAGGTTTCCTCATAATCGCTCCCTTCTTTCTGAGTGAACTCTTTTGCAACATGCCTAAGTTTGAAGGTTTTAACCTTCCCGTTTGCTCCTCTCTTTGTCTTGTAGATTTACTTGCATCTAATGAGTTTTATCCATTTGGGTTGTTCTACAAATTCTTTGACCTGATTAGAATACATAGATTTTATTTTTGAATTCATAACCTTTTGCCAAAGATCTGCATCATTGTCCTGAAGTGCTTCATTGTAATTACAGGGTTTGGTATCCAGTTCTGTCGGGATCTTATTAAAAGACTCTCCCAATAACATATATCGATCAGGTTGATGAACAACCCTCCCACTGTGACGTGGCACTATCTATGCCTGTATACTAGTAGTAACACGTACAGAATCTGAACTCTGTGCACCAGTACCTTGTTCATGATTTTCACTTGTCCCAATAATCCTCCCACTACGATAAGGTAATGGGATATCAATGACTTGTGGTTCCTCTTCCGTTCTACTAATATTTCCACTCACTTCTTCCAGAATAATTTTACTATTGGACCTGTGTTCCATAATACAATCCTCTTCCAAGAATCGAGCATTGGTACTAACAATAACCTTATGATCGTTAGGATTATAAAATAGACCACCCTTCAATCTCTTGGGATATCCCACAAAGAAATACACTTTTATCCTCGGTTCTAACTTACCCGCGTTCTCTTTCAGCACATGTACTGGATACCCCTGAATTCGAATATATTTCATACTAAGCTTGTGCTTGGTCCACAATTCTGTGGGAGTAGAAGGCACTAACTTAGAAAGTATCAAGTTCAGAATGTAAGCCGTTGTCTCTAATGCTAGTCCCCAAAACAAATCGAATAAACCTGAATAATTCATCATGGACCTTACCATCTCCACAAGAGTTCTATTTCTTCTTTCTGTTACACCATTCTGTTGCGGAGTACCTAGTGTAGTCAATTGGGATATAATTCCTTCTGATGACAAGTAGTCCCTAAACTCTCCAAAGAGGTACTCCCCACCACGGTCGGATCATAGTGATTTAATATTTTTACTCAGATGCTTGTCCGCCTCTACCTTGAATTCTTTGAATTTTTCAAACCATTCAGACTTACGGTGTATCACGTAAATGTATTCATACCTTGAGTAGCCATCAATGAAACTAACAAAGTACTCAAAACCACCTCTAGCCTGGATTGTTCTAAAACCACACACATCATAATGAACCAGTTCCAACGGTTCTTTAGCTCTATAGCCTTTGGTTGAAAAGAGCCTCTTGATTATCTTACCCTCTAAGCAGGATTCATAGACTGAAAGTGCATCTACTTGCAATGAACTCAAAGATCAATCTTCTACCAGTTTATTTATCTTTTTTAGATTAATATGACCCAAGCTTAAGTGCCAAATAAATGTTTGGTTCATTAAAGAAAGAAACTTTCTCTAATATGGTAAATAAGATGTGTTATTCAATTCAGTTAGTTACAGTGTAAGAGAGATAGGAGATACGACATATAGATCATTTACTAATATACCAAAACAAATAAAATGTTTATTTTTCTTAACAACCACAGAGTCATTAAAATGAATAGAATATTTATCCTTTGTTAAACTAGAAATCAAAATTAAATTTCTTCTAGTTGAACGTACATGAAGATAATTTTTTAGAAGTAAAATCCTATCTTTACTAAAGCTGAGAGTGGTATCTCCTACTACAACTACTGCCACCCTTGTATTATTACCCATATATGGGTAAATTTTTCCATCACTGAGCTGCCTGATTTTTTGGAACCCTTGTAAAGAATTACAGACATGATTAGTGGCTCTCGTATCTACACACTAGGTACCGGTAGATAACGCCACTAAACATATTTCAACCACCAATGAATAGAAATTACCTTGTTTGTTCTACTTACTGAGAAAAATTAGACACTACTTTTGCTAATGCCCAAACTAGTTACAGTGATAGCACTTGCCTCTCGGCTTCTTCACACCAGTTTTTGGTCCTTTAACTGCTTTTGGACCTATGCCTCCCTATGTTTGAACCTTTTTCTCCTTATTTCCTTTTGATTTAAAGAAAGTACATTTTTTAGCTACATACACAGAACTTGGCTTCCTAAAAACACCCTTGGCTGCTTAAAGTTCTTTAAGAAGTTCTGCCAATGAAAAGCTGAGCTTATTCATGGTATAGTTTAGGCAGAACTGCTTAAGGCTATCAGGCAGTGACTGGAGTATGATATCAGGGGTGCCTTCAGCCATGCTTGCATTCAATAGAGACTTGATGGCCACCTGTCTAGCAGCACGATTTTGATTTCCAAACATTTCTTTGAGATTCATAATCATGTCATACACACTGGGCATAGACTGATGTTGATGTTGCAAAATATTTGACATGAAAGCCAAAATGTAACAGCGAGCCATCTCTTCAGCTTTCTACCACTTTTGATGAGTCTAGGTCTCCTGTTCGGTCGCCCCCTCATCAGGTACTAGTGGATAAATCTCAGTTAATACAAACTTATAACCCCTAGCAGTTAAGATAATATCCAAATTTCTTTTTCAGTCAACTTAGTTTGGTCCCGTAAGTTTATTTTCTGAGTATAGACGCGAAAGGATTGAAAGCCATTTTATTTTCGAGAATCACATAATTAAAAATAACCGTTAATTATGATGAGCAAGACTTTAAATTATTTTAATCTGGTTCTCTCTACCATTTTTTCTAAAAAAAATTCGCTAGTAGCCTGGTACCCTGTGAATAGCATGCCTCGATAGAAAAACGTCTACTATCCATCATTTGTCCATACAGGCTAATTCTTTTTAATTTTACTATCTAGGCAACTGACCTTGCTAAGTAAAATTAAATACCTAACATAGTTTCGGTCTAGTAAATAATTGCAGTGACTCAGATGGAAAGAATACTAATTAATTGCAGCTAAGTTTTAACCACCACCTACTTCCAAATCAATCGTTTCACAATGAACCCTTTAGATAGAGAAGTGATCCACACTAACAATTATCTAGAATTATCCCTGAAGGAGATTTGTTTTGGTGATACCGCAATTAATCTGTCCGATGAGTAGGAAAGCCTTATTGCCAACACGCAGGATTTAATTACATCGCCTACAAACAGATGATGGAGATTGTGAGACTTATCTGTGAATAAATTTTCTCTCCCACTTAGATTATTAAGATATTTTTTAGGGTTATAAAAATTCGTTAAATTAAAATAAATTTATTAATTTCGAAAGCCACACGATCTGAAAGAATTCAAAACTTCTTTTCATATACACGAATCTAAATATTTCGATTTATTAAACCACATTTTCGTGTTTTAATGCGTAACAAATAAAATTGGATGAATGCACGTTTTTCTTTGAACTTTTTAGTTAAGGTAGCGATTAAAGGTATTCATTTATTTTATTTTATATTACATATTTTTTGAAAAATAATAATTTATTTAGATTAAATATTTTTTATTTAATTAATTGAAAATTTGGAATTAATTTTTATATTTTTCCAAGATATCAGATTTAATAAAAAAATCATCTTAAATGTAATATTTTGTAAACAAATAAAATATCTAAAGTCTTTCCATTTAGTTTAAAAAAATTTAATTAAAAAAAACTTAATTTTATTTTCTATTACAAAATACTTAATTAAAACTAAACTTTCCGAATTAATCAAATTAACTTGAATATATAAAATAGATGTACGTCATTCACGTAGTTCTTAAGAATATAAATGTAAGATATATATATATATTTCGATTTTATGATCGAATAGAAACTCTGATGAGTTTTAGTCTCCTATTGAAAAGATATGCTGCAATAATTTGATTTTTATATGTATCAACTTTCTATATCTCGATTGCAACAGGATTTTCTGATACACTATGATATACAAATATATTACATCTCGATCAATACATATCAGAAAAACACGATCAAAATAGCCCGGACCAGCCACCACCACCGTTGGCCACCAGGCACCGCCGGTGTCGCCACTAACGCCGCTACCGCCAGCTTCAGGTAGCTTTCGTCGCCTCCTCTGTGCTCCATTTTTTATGTCATTTTTAAAAAAAAAATTAGCTGTCGAAAATTACTATTTTTTAAAAAAAAATTAGACTGAAAAATAGCCATAGAAACAAGCCGAACCAAACTACCGCCGCCTGTTGTTTGATGCCCGTATGGGCTTTTCCTATGATAGTTTTGGCTCCTATTTGTTTTTTTGGAAACTAGTATTGATATCCAGCAACATGTTGCTTCAAAGAAAGTCTTAAAAATAATCTCAAAAAATCTCCGAAAATAGCCCCGAATAGTCTCTGCTGCCGCCGCTTGTGTCGCTTTTTCTTCCACTATTTTGACTCGATTTTTTATGATTTCTAGGTCGTATTTTAAGGTATATTTACTGCTATTTTATACCTAAAATATTACTCCAAAAATAATTTTAAAAATGTCCCAAAAAATATCAAAATTGGCCCCGAACTGCCACCAGCAAAGCCGCCGGTGGTGGCTATTTTTATTGATTTTTGTCAGTAGTTGTTGGACTTATTTTGCTGCTGTTTTTAATGCATAAAACTTGTAGAAATTTATCAAAAAAATTGCTTTAAACCGTTGAAAAAATCACCACAATTCATGGCCCCAAAATCCCGAAACCACCGCAGGTTATCCCGCCACCCGGTCTTCGTGTTATTGGATATTTAAACTTGTTCTTAAATATTCTAAACAAATATTTAAAAACTTTTACGTCAAAAATCTTTGTCTTGTAAGCTCACATTCAATCTAGAAAACTTAAATTATCACGATCATTCATCGTTATTAAAAAATATCATCTAAGCCATTCAATCAAACATGAAAATAATGATGATTATAAAAGCAGGACTAGAACGCGTGCAAAACAAAGTTAGCACAGTTCTAAATCTACCTAGCCCCTCAAAAAATCATAAACAAAAAATAAAGCAGCTCTAATACCAATTGTTGAAGGCAAACTGCCAAGATCATTATGTAAATGAATTTTCGATAAAAAACTGAACGAGCAATCACCGAAACGGGCTTCAGATAAAACTTTTTTATGTCAATTCTCCAACTACGAATTTTTGATTCTGAGTTGAAACTCAAATCAGATCTTCTACCGTATTTTCTTATGCGATACCCAAACGTAGTGTGGGCTACGATTCTTCGAGAACTCGTACCACCATAGCCTGGTCAACTTTTGTCTTGAAGATGAGTTTTGAATTTGGTTCAGTCTACCCGTATATTTATAGGGCTATAGTAGGAACTTGTGGAGTAATTATGATAAAAACTTCTAGTGTAATCGAGATATGAATCTAGCGATTTTCGCAATTAAGCAAACCTCTCAGCAGTATCTGTAATCATAAAAATCTTGAAGCGATTTTTATAATTTTCATAAAATACTAAATTACAGTTCACACCACTAAAGAACTGTAACTGCACTCTAAGCCATAATCTCAAAATCATCTTGCATTGAACTCCTGTTATTAAATTCTTAACTCATCTCCCCATGTTAAAATTTTTTATACCCACCAAATAAATTTAATTACTAACAATTTAATTTAATCGGCATCTTTAAAATTTCTTCAGCCATTCCGCTTAACTTATCTGACTGCCAGATAATAAAATTTACCTGCCAGGTTTGGCTCGGTCAAAATTTATAAATTTTCTTGAGAATGTATCATCAATCCCGAACAATCGAGATGTAAATTTCGTTAATAATTAATATTCACCATATAATTAATACCGCTATCCAACTCATCGAGAATATTAACCCATATAAGATCGCACTCTCTAATGAATCAAAATAACGAGTATTAAATATACGCAAATAATTAATTATTTTAGAATTAAGAGTATAAGCACTCTCATAATAACATTGTGGTGTAAATTAATTTATATAGTCAGTATAAAATTAATTATCCCAACGTATCCCATTTAATACACACCAAGCGTACTAACACAGAGAGTCGGAACAGTAGACGATACTATTATCTGTCCTCGTAACCAAGATAGACCTACTAAAATTTTATACTACAGTCGTACCGATGATATATCTATTTATATCTAAACTTTGAACAAATACTTATATTCTACAAAAATCTAAAATCTAAAATCTAGTCTTTTGTGTGCAAGCCATACTATACACACCAGATTAAATATTGTACAGGATAAAGGACATCCATGCATAGCATTAAAGAAATGATATTACATACATTGCTCATTAAGATTCTCATAAAATAGAAAATTAATTTTATTAAAAATAAAATTAAATACTAAAATCAAATAAATCCATAGTTTTCAGTATATAATCCTTACAATTAGCAGTGTCAGGATGCCTTCAAAGCCGTATAGAAGTATATGCAAAACCCTATAGTTTTGTCACTATCAGTACCTGGCAATCCTTTGATACTATACCTATCAATGACTAATTCAACAATGGAGTGTATGCTCGCATAGGAAGACGAAGCTAAGGTAGAAAGAGCTATCTACTACTTTGAGGAAGAAGATGACCGAATGCGAATGACGGTATATGCCTTTGGAAAATATTTTCTTGGTGATAGTCTGGGCATCCAAGAAGTTACGCCATTACATGTTAGCAAATTGGGTTGTTCTGATCTCAAGGATGGACCTACTTAAATACCTTTTTGAAAAGCCAGCATTGACAAGAAAGTTGGCCCGGTGGTTACTAATGCTAGTCAAGTTTGATTTGCAGTATGTCACGAGAAAATTAGTAAAAGGGAGAGGCGTTGTGAGATTCTTAGCTAACCACCCTATCAACGGAGAAGAATAGCCTAAATTTGAGTTTCCCGATGAGCAAGTGCTAAAGATCAAAAAGGATCTATAGACCCTCTATTTCGACAGAGCCTCAAACTAGTACGGTTACAGGATAGGGATACTCCTTGTCATTCTCGATGATTCTCATATCCCTTTGGCTGTTAAGTTAAATTTTGGGGTCACCAACAATTAGGCCAAGTACGAAGCTTGCTTAGTCAAATTAGAAGCCGCATTGGAACTAGGAGCAAGAAAGTTGGAGGTCATAGGTGACCTGGCTCTAGTCGTATCCCAGGCAAAGGGAGAGTGAAAGGTTAGAGAAGAAAAGCTGGTTCAGTATCACTGAGAGCTTGAGATAATAATCCCCTACTTTGAAAATGTGGTATTCATTTAGGTTATGAGATTGCAGAACAAGTTTGACGATGGCTTGGCCACCCTTGCATCAATGAAAGACATACCATTTGGGATAAGAATGAGGCCTTTGAAAATTTAACAAAAGGATGTACTTGCAAGTAGCAACATCGCTATTACCCAAGAAGCCAATAAAGGGTTATCATGGTATCACGACATTTGGAATTTCATCAAGAAGGGAGACTATCCAAGCTAAGCAAGTAAAAAGGATCAAATAGCTATCAGGAGACTTGATGCACAGTCTGTAGTTTGTGGGGAAAATTATACAAAAGAGGATATCTAAGAGTCAATAATCTTTGTGTTGACACGGAAGAGAGACGCAAGGTGATGAGAGAAATTCATAGAGGCGTTTGTGAACCTCACATGAGTGGGATGATGCTGGCTAAAAAGATCCTGTGCCAAGTATATTTCTGGATGACCATGAAAGTGGACTGCCATCAGTTCGTTCGAATGTGCCAAAAATGCTAGATCCACGCAAACTTCATGCATGTACTGCCATCTCAGCTATATAACATGACCTCTCCCTAGCTATTCTCAGTTTGGAGAATCAACGTAATAGGGAAGATTACACCAAAGGCATCAAATGGGCACGAGTTTATTCTCGTGAAAATTAAGTACTTCACAAAGTGGGTCAAAGTTGCCTCTTACTTAGTCTTGAAAGCCTCCCAAGTAGCCAGGTTTATTAAAGAAAATATCATCTATCGGTACAGAATACCACATGAGATAATTTTCAACAATGGTTCCTACTTTTAAGGAGAAATTTTAGACCTCTTAGAGGAGAGTATCGGATTGTCAACCACAAATTTTCATTGTACAGACTACAAACCAGTGGAGCTGTGGAAGCTGTAAATAAGAATGCGAAGAAGATCCTATAGAAAACGATGGAAGGGAGCAAGGATTGGTGAATAAAGTTACCATTTGCTCTTTGGGAATATCGGACATCGATTAGCACTTTCACCGAAGCAACACCCTATGTCTTGGTCTATGGAATGGAAGTCATTCTGCCTATAGAATTAGAGATCCCGTCTCTAAGAGTAATGGCTGAAAACGATGTCTCCAGGTCAAAATGGCAAAGGGACATATTTGAAGAATTGCTCCTTTTTTACCAAAGGAGGCTTAGAGCCATGTTCCACGTTCAAGGATACCAGAGAAGGATAGCTCGACCATTTAATAAGAAAGTTAAGTCTCGAAACTTGAAGGAATGTGACTTAGTCCTCAAAGAGATCAGAGCTCCCATCTTTATTCCAAGAGGCAAGTTCAAGCTTAATTGGGCTGAACGCTATCTCATCAAGATCTTGATGTCGGGAGGCACTACCATCCTTATGGATTTATACATAAATGTTTTCTCTATACCTATCAATTTAGACCAGCTTAAAAGATTCTACGCCTGAGGGAAAAGCCCGTAAAAGGGGAGCAATAATACTCGAGTGTAACCCAGCCTTGAACTATGTTATAACCTAATTTCCTTCCTTCGGGATACGTAGGAAGCTTCTGTTAGAAGGTCAGCCCAAACCTTTGTTCAGAATTCCCTCTTTGTAATCATGTTTCAAGTAGTTGATCAATGAAAAAGCTTATTTTAAGTTTCTCTAATAAGATGATTATATTGTAATAACAGAATTTAAAAAGCCATCGTAAACCAAAAGTGGAGAAACTTTCATTAATAATTTTACCGATACAGTTTTCAAAAACTATAAGAGAGACTTGCAAGTCCTCATCCTAAGAAGCTAAAAAGAGAAATAAGCAAAATATTAAGGTACAACAAAGCAAAAAATTCAAGTCCTCTTTCTCTTTGCACCTCCCTCTTGCTCTGTCATGCTCTATTTCTGCTTGTAGCCAATCCTTGTAACTCTCAAAAAGCCTGTTGTCAAAATTCCTGCCAACCGGTATCCTCAATCGAGAAGACCAAGCCCATTGGTACTGACCCAAGAAAGGGGCCCGGTGAGGAGAACTGTACAAATGGCTCACAGCAATCTCGGGGAGGATCTGGGTATGTCTGTACTGACAAAGAAATTGATAAGAATGATAGAAATTGGCTAGCTTCAAGCCGACCAATAGGACCTCTGATTGGCCCACAGTTGCAGTAGTCATGAAAGATATATTCAGCCAGGGGTATAGCTAAGAAATGTCCTCCCTGGTCAAAGAACTCAGGTAATCCCGCCGAGTAACCTCGTTGGAGCACAACCGATAAACATGACGACGAATGAAGGATCTCACACTATAACTGTCGGACATGGGATTTTACAGTAGATTCACCTTCTCCATCAGCCAGACGTGAGAGCAACAAAGAAAAAGGAGAGTTCAGTGGAAATATCTTAGAGAATAAAGAAAAAGGAGAGCTAAGCAAAAAAATAAGAGAAAACACAGAAAAAGGAGAGCTGAGTGGAAAAATTAGAGAGAAATACAAGAAAGAGAGAGTGGAGAGACTACCTGCAGTAGGAGAGCACTATCGGCAAAATAAGGGGCACCCCCGGAGCAGACTGCATTAAGATCGAGCAACATCTCGACAAGAACCAACGGGATAGGATCTCGACCCTCGTAGATCTGATGAGCCACATCTACAAAGGAAGAGCTAGCCCGCCCGTCCAAAGGTCCCAAGAGGAAGTGAGCCAAAAGATAGATGTAAAGAGCATGACTCCGCTAAAGATGAAAAGAGGAGTTTCCAAAAGACCTCGAGGCCCAAAGCAGTCCACGATCCGAGCCACATTAAGAAATTCATCATGAGTAATAATAGAACCCTCATGCATGGAGTAACTACAGAGCTACATCAACCTGTCCCTAGGACTCGAGAAAGGAATGGGAACTATGACTTCTTCTCGACCCGAGATCTCTAGAATGGTCGAAAAATCCTCCACAGTCGGATATAACTCCTCAGGACCAAAACGAAATATATGAACCTCGGGATCCCACAGCTGGGCTTCTCCTCTCAGAAGATGTCAATCATCCCTCAAGGATCGCAGAGAGAACATCGCATCTAGACCAAAGTTGAGAAAGTTCTGATGCTCAACCGGGGAAAAGTCTCTCATCCAAACCGATAGAAAGTTGCTGTAAGAGTGGACCATGTTGGATATGAGGAGAATACAAGATATCCAGAACAGTGGAGTTTGGAATAGATGCCCCCGTTTTATAGATCCATTAATAGAGGGAACCCACATAATCTGCTCCAAGTTTTGTGCCAAAAGCTTTTGTTGCGATCGACACCTTTTTCCTACGGCTGTCACTTTGTAATCCCCCCGGCCGTCATATTCTCATCCCAAACCTCACGGCCATGTTACCCAAAATCCAGGCCGTGAACGTTTCTCCACAAATGTTCAGGCTGACATATCCAAACCAAACAGCCACAATATTCTTTCTTACATCCGTCATCTTTTTCATGCAAAAATTTTGGCAGCCTGTCCCCATTTTGCCACCATGTCCCAAACTGAAGTCGTGCACCTGTTAGCAACTCGCAAGAAGAAAAGCAGTTCAAATGACAAGACCACAACTCATGAGTCATACATCATGCATAATCGAAGTCTAAACATTCAAGAGTAATTTTCGTATCATAAAAAAGTCTAAGCATCCATGATAATTAAAAAGTGTAAACCACAAGGCACAAAGGCCTGACCCATCAAAAGCAAAGTAATGTATGAATGAATGTGATGTGGCACTGAGGCTAAGAGAAAGAAAATCAAAGGCACACAGGCCCCATCAGTATATCTGTGCAGAATATCAAAGAGCAGTATATCTGTATTAGTGTGTGTGTCAAGACAATATATCAGTATGAATCAGCGTGTACCTGGGTAGCATGTGTTGAGGAAATGTATTAGTATAGTCAATCAGAGCAGTGCGACAGTGTGATCATAACAGAGTATCAGAATGTGTCAGATAGGCACGCAGGCCGAGAAAATAATATGCACACAAGTCTTTAAGAACAAAATGAGAAATCCTCAACAGCATGGTAGATTTGAAATATCACTCTAGTTGGGTCCTCTTCCCCCGGACCACATAGCCTTCCTAGGACGACTCTCCGGATGTCGACCTGATCTCCTCTGCCTCCTATGAGGTATTGATAGTCTGTGTAACACTGGGAGTCTGAGCCCATGATGACAAAGTAGCAGCAGAAGCAGAAGTTCGAGCAAAAGGTGCAGCTGGGGTGGCAAGTGTTGTGCGACCACCGCAAGTTCTCGGTCCTTTGCTACGCCTACGCTGAAAAAAGAAAAAGGGCCACATCAGCTAAGGCAGATAAATATGAGCAGAAAGGAAAGGGCGTAAGAATATAAATAAAACATAGAAAGTACCGTAACGGGGCCACACCAAGGAGTAGGAGGCTCCAAACCATGGGCCCAAAAAGTAGTGTCCCAATGGTGGACCAATACCCTCAACCCAGTGACCAGGCGAAGGGATTGGTCGCACCACTTCTGAGGCATCTATCAAGAAAAGAACCAAATCAGAATTAGTTAGATACGGGAATCAATACGGGTATAAGAATCAGTATATTCGGATCATCGCAGTCAGATATAGGTGACAATATAAAGAACAGAAGGAAGGATGTCATACCTGCTTAGCGCCAAAGGGAAGGAGAATCTTTGGGGCTGTTGGCTCGAGAATCTAGATCTAATGGAGAATCTCATCTATAAAGGTGTCCACTATCCAGGAGAGCTCAGGATGAACAAGACCCGGGGTAGCGGGAGGAGGACCCCACATAACAGCACGAGCACCTATGGCAGGCATAAGCCTCTCTCGAGTAAAGAATGTGTAGTCACGATTCTCGCCCTTGATCAGCGTGGTAGCATCGAGGCCCACCATGGCTCAGATGATCTCAGTCGTACGGAGGGTGTCGGTCTGATACATCCCCACCGGAGGCGTCCTCAAGATACGAAAGTGATCATACCCCAAGGACTGACAAATGATGCACTCGCCGAGGTACCAATCTCTATAGAATGGCCCCTGGAGCAACACACGAGTCCAGGTGACTTCATGGCTCCACATCAAATTAGCACCAGCTTGCTCACCATGCCTATCTAGATGTCCCAGTGGACCTGAATTCTAATAACCCGAACTCAAGATACGAATAAAAAAGAAAGAACATCTCAAAAGAAACGAAATCTCGAACCTAAGTTTGGT
>JAOTRH010447306.1:5490-31405 GCA_034768845.1 Heliamphora exappendiculata
TGATATTCCACTTTCTGCTACTCCCCATCATGATATTCCACTTCCTGATATTCCACAGCCTGCCATTCCTCAGCCTGCCCATCCATCCTTCCCACTCTCTTCCTCTTCTCTAAACCATCACCCTATGACAACCAGGTCTAAAACTGGAATTTCTAAACCAAAACGCCATCTCTGCTTGACTGCATCTGTTTCTTTCTTCCACTCCTCTTGAGCCCACTTATGTCCATCAGGCTCTTCAATCCAAGGAATGGTCTCAAGCTATGGTTGATGAGTATTCAGCTCTTATACATCAGGGCACTTAGTCTTTAGTTCCCTTGCCTCCACATAGGCATGTTATTGACTCTAAATGGATATTTCACATTAAGAGGAATACTGATGGGACCATCGCCCGATATAAGGCTCGCCTCGTTGCTAAAGGATACTTGCAAGAAGAGGGCTTTGATTACTTTGATACATTCAGTCCAGTGGCCAAGCAACCCGCTATTCACGTCCTTTTCTCCTTAGCCTTACATTACAACTTGCCAATTAAGAAGTTGGATATTTGAAATGCCTTTGTTCATGGTACACTTCATGAAGAAGTTTATTTGAAGCAACCATAAGGCTTTGTTGACTCCTCTTGTCCCACGTTTGTGTGCAAACTTCATAAGGCTCTCTATGGCCTTAAACAAGCACAAAGAGCTTGGTTTTCTAGTTTTTTCTCTTTTCTTCTTTCTCATGGTTTCAAGTCCAGCCATTGCAACTCTTCTCTCTTTGTTCGCAAAACTCCTCACGACATTACCATTATTCTCATCTATGTTGATGACATCCTCTTGACTCGCTCTAACACTTCCTTATTCACTCTCTTCTTTCTCACATGCATAAAGCTTTTTTTATGAAAGAATTAGGCAATATGTCTTATTTCCTAGGCATCTCAGTTCTTTTTTCACCCTCTGGTTATTTCTTGTCTCAACCAAAATATGCTTTGGACATTCTTTCCAAAGCAGGCATGCTTAGTTGCAAACCTTACTCTTCTCCTCTTTCTGTCAAACCTTCTCCCACACCAGGCGTTGATCTTCCCTTCTCTGATCCCTCTCTCTATCGAAGCTTGGTGGGTGCCTTACAATATCTCACCCTCACTCGCCCAGATCTCGCTCTCTCTGCTAACCGCGCTTGTCAGCACATGCAAAGCCCCACTGTGGCTGATTTCTCTTCTGTCAAGCGTATTCTTCGTCATGTAAAAGGCACCCTCCACCATGGTTTTCAATTTTTCGCTGGTCCCTTCACCCTTTAAGGCTTTTTCGATGCTGATTGGGCTGATTGTTCTCTTGACAGCCGATCCACGACTGGCTATTGCATGTTTTTGGGTCCCAATCTTATCTCATAGCAAGCCAAGAAACAAC
Organism: Heliamphora exappendiculata; assembly: GCA_034768845.1. Lineage (NCBI taxonomy): Eukaryota > Viridiplantae > Streptophyta > Magnoliopsida > Ericales > Sarraceniaceae > Heliamphora > Heliamphora exappendiculata. The sequence continues at coordinate 6,870 of JAOTRH010447306.1, forward strand.
CAACAGTGGCTCGTTCTTCCACTGAGGCCGAATACAGGGCTCTTGCCCATGCTGCTGTAGAACTGAGCTGGCTTTGTATGCTCTTAAAGGACCTTCATGTTTCCTTAGCCAGCACGCCCACTCTTTGGTGTGACAATCTTTCGACTATCTCCCTTGATTCTAATCCCGTGTTTCATGCTCGATCGAAACACATCGAGGTGGACTATTACTTCATTCGTGAAAAGGTTGCTGCGAAGTCCCTCACTGTTCTCCATGTTCCTTCCTCTGATCAACTCGCCGATGGGAATAAATTTAAGTAATTGGGACATGCTTTTCTCCGTTCGTTCCTTAAACGAGTTGGATCGATTATGTTGGGCTAATTTTGGAATCAAAATGGGACTAGTTTGATAGTTTGAGTCATTCATTTTATTGTGCTTAATGCGTAAATTATGTATGCAAAAAATTAAATTAATTTGAATTACACACTAAGAATAATAAAAAATGAATTAAATCATCAAAATAGACCCATATTGAATCCAAATTTGATTAAACTCAACTACTTCACCGGAGAAAAACCCGGTGATCGATGAAAGCTTCCGACTCTCTTCCAAGGAGCCATGAGATGAAAAATAAAAAAATAAAATAGAGGAATTGCCCAAAGATAGTTTCTGGCCCGGGAATGTTGGCATTATCATATAATTACAAAAAAGACTTTAGAAATACTTAGGATAACCATTCAGGTAGGAAAAATTAATAATATTATTTGTGAATGTATTTAGCAATATAATAAAAAGAGATTTTTAAATAGGAATTCTATATGTAAGATTTGTTGAAAGATTAGTCTCATCCTTTTTTTTTAAATTCAAGTTTCATTTTATATTACTATACCAAATATGCCCTAGCAACAGTCAAACATCCAAACCCTAACTCCCATTGTCGACCTCCTACTTCTTCTTTTTCGACGCTAGTTCCATAACCGATTTCCTCCTTCTCCAGTGCTAACCTCTTCATTCTTTTTCATCAATCTCTTCATTTTTTTTCACTATCGATCTCTTCTTTTTTCTCCATAGAGATAATCAAAGAGTTAAAGTTTCAAAGGAAAGAAAAGCATAAGACAATTTTTTCTCTTTTCATTGAGAAATTTCTCATTTTGACTTTGTTGAGAAATTTCTTATTCCGTTTAACTGAGAAATTTTTTATTTTAAATTTTTAGTGAAAATTTTCATAATATTTAATTGAGAAAGAGAAAAACTTTCTCATAACATTTAACTGAGAAATTTTTCGATTAAAAAATTTCTCAGTTAAATGCTATAAGAAATTTATTAGTTAAATAACATTTTCTTAACATTTGTTCTAAAAAATTAACCACGTCGAGAGAGAGTTTTAGAGAGATGGTGGGAGATGTCGTTGGTGGACTACACTTCCTCAGACAAAGACAAGGCCGAGGTTAGCGAAGAAGAGACAAAAAGCTTTGAAGCCTATAAACATGATTTAAGACTTCCAAAGCACAGTGAATGTCTTCCACGGCGACAACGACAACGACAACGACGACGACGATTGATGACGACGGCGGCGACTAATCGCAAGGTGGCTAGGGTTCCAGAGAAGAAGAAGAGGGACTGTGGAGACGACTAAGGTAAAATAGTCATATTTTAAAAATAGATTAAAAAATGGGACTGAAGCATTAAGAAAATTAGTAATAGAATTAAATCTTTTACATATCTTGTAAAAAGAATTAATAATTGATGGCTGAAAAAAATTGTACATATCAAAAAATTTGATGGCTAAACCGTATGAGGTAGGAAAACTCTTAAGTACAATTCGAAGAGAATGAATTGGATAGCTTATTCCTGTCCAACTTAGCATGGTTCTGGTTTAAAATTGATTTTTTTGTTTAAATTTATTAAAAATTAACTATCAAATCATAATTTCTTTTTCGTGCATAATTTTTTATAATTACTTTTTAACTAACTAAATTTTTTATTAATGTAATTTAAAATTTCATTTTTAAAAAAGCTTGATTTTAAAACAGATTAACAAAGTAAAATGCGCGTTAGTATTCTATCAAGCTGAATTTTAATTATTTAGGTTCCGTTTGAAATAATTTCTTATTTATTATATTATTTAACTTATTTTTTTAGTTATTTTTTTTATTATTTAGTATTATTATATTTTTTAATTTTTTTCATCGAAATTAGCCAAAAGAGCTAGTAAACTTTTTTAAGAAAAATATAAAAAAATACTGAGAAAGAACAAAAATATGCCAAAACCAATAAACAAAATTTTATATTATTTATTTTTGTCATCTTAGAATTTTTTTATCTTTTTATTAAATTTTTCTATTTTTCGAGTGAATGAAAAATTAAAAAAATTTCAGTCAAAAAATTAGAAAAAAAAACATGCAAAAATTCCAAAGTTGAGCCCAACAGGGCCTTAAGTTAATTTCATTTACTTCCAACTGTGAGTTTGCAGAAGAACCTGATCCACCTCGAAATGCGTTCCCGTGAAATTAGAAGGGAAGCTTCATGACAAATTGGAAACCCTCATTAATGTATACGATCTGATAATCCTTCTTCCGTAGATGGTCGCCACGTGTAGAACTGCGGATGGATGGGTCGGCACCGGAATCTGACCACCGGCCGACCAGGAGCAGCGTTTTCATTTAAAGTGGACCGGTGGCGATCTCTGACTCATGTCATGTGCAGTGGGGCTTCGGGGTTCTGTTTCTAAAAAAGAACGTAATTTTTAAGCAAAGGTAGACTTGTACATTTTCACTCGCTGTATTATTATATCATGTTATTTTATTATTAAAATTAGTAATTTATAAATTATAATTTTAAATAAAATGTAAATATTTGATAAATTTTATAATTTATAATTAAAATAAAAAAAATTAATTATAAATTATAACAAAAATTGTAAATGTTTAGAAAAATTTATAATTTATACATAAAATTAGTAATAAGAAATTAGTAATTTTTAATTTTCTACTACTAATTTTAATTATAAGTTATAATTTATTACTTTTAATAATACCAAGGACTACCATTATTCAGTGTATATAACTTTGTTTGTTTTGCAATAAGAATTTATATAATATATAAAATAATGCATTAGTATGTGGCAATACTATATTGCATAAAATAGTACGTAAATATGTAACAGTGTTATACTATCATGTCGATAAATAAAATAAGTAAAATTTAAAATGCAGTGTTTTTAGTGATAACACATAGCCCAGCTTAGGCTAAATTTGAGAGATTTTGTTATTTTTTGTCCTTCTTAAATATTTTCATCTTTTTGACTTTTTTTTCTTTTCAAATTTTCTTGATCAAATGAACTAAAAAAAATTGATGAACGTTAAATTTGGTTTATTAATTTATTTTGATATATTTTTGTCTTTTATGAATTTTTTTCAAATTTAATTAATTTTTTTTATTTTTTTAACTTATCTCGATGAGAAGAATCAAAAAATATAATATTTTGACCAAACAATAAAAAAAATTCACAAAAAATAAAAATAAACCAAACAAAATAAGGAAAATAAGCAATTATCCCAAACTGTGCCATATATATATATATATATATATATATATATATATATGTGCAGTGTATTATGTACTATACATGAATCAGAGGACCGTGCAGCACAGGTGCCGTGGGGCTTATGATTTTGAATTTTTAATATATTTTTATGATTGATTTTATTTATTATGTAGCGTTCGTCGAATTTGTTATTTATAAAAAAAAATAAATTGATCAAATATCTACAATTATGTGATTTCATAAAATTTATCTACAAATAAATACCAAAAAATAATAAATTTTAGAACAAAATTGTTAAACAAATGTCTCCCATCACATTGTTATAGATATTTGATCAATTTAAATTTTTTTATGAATAATAATCTTGATGAGTTCTACATAATAAATGAATCTGATCATAAAAATATATTCAAAAATCAAAATCATAAATCGCACAACACCTCGTGCTGTGTACATTTGCGCAGCACCGTCCCCATATCCCACTATAAGTAACATTATTGTTTATTTTTTAGCATAAAGTTGACATAATGACTTTTGGTTTAAAATTAAAAAAATTCATGTTATTTTGTTATGTGACTTAGGGTTTTAATTTTATTTTTTATTTTTTGCTTATTTGTTTTTATTCTTTTTACATTTTTACTTATTAAGCAAAAAATACTTTTATATATTTTTAAAAATATCACAACTTTTATGCAAATTTATTTTTTATAAAAATTATATTCTTAAAACCTAGTTATCGAGATCTATAAAATAAGATTTATAATGAATATAAAAATTATGTTATAATAGAATTTATAGACTTAAAATATTATTGGTTTCTCATCTTATTAATTTTTAACTTAATTAAAATAGTTTTAAACTAAATAAATTTTTTTTCTTTTAAGATACTTACAAATTTTGCTAAATTATTTTTTTATTATTTTCATTTAAATTAACTTCAAGCAAAAAAAAAAAAAGAAGTCAACTTTAAACTGAGAATTACCAAATAATGCACCATGTGAAAGGCGCGTACGTATCCCTTGAAAAACAGAGGGTTAGATGTGGACATTCAAATGGTGGGCCACATTCCATCTGAAGATATGGTAACATTTTTTCACCCCTTCAGTTTATTTATGAATCGGGATCCTTCTATCTCCTATTAGGTAGTTGAAAATATAATAGTAAATTTATTTTTATATTTATTAACTTAGTTTCTTAAATAAAATGGTAATAAACAATCTGAAATGGTTTTTAGGTAATTAATTATGTGTTCGACTCATGGCTTTTGATTTAAAATCTATAATTAATATACAACATTAGATTCAAAAAAAAAAAAACTTAAACACTTAAAATTCATTGAGTTAAATTAGATGAAGGTACTCCTACTATTCTAAATACTAATTTTTTCACCTTAGCACCTTATCTCTCCATCTCAACGCCTCTATTCCATCTCCACCTCTATCTCCGGCGACAATTTTCAGTGTCCAACTTCGACGAGTTTAGGTCACTAATTTTGAAAACTTTTCGATGACTTTAGATTCTGATGACCAATTTCAGTGCCATTTCAATGACTTTCGACCATCAATTCCAGTAACTTTTGACAACTAATTTCGACAAGTATTAAAATCAAAAATAATTTTATCTGTTTGCATCTAGAAATAAATGAATATAAACAAATCTCACTATTCAAAAATAACGAACAATGAAATTTAGCTTTAATGTGGATAGTATTAGAGCGAACGTAGATAAAGTTTACTATTCATTGTATTCAAATAATAAAATTTATCTTTAGTGTTGTTAGTGTTAGAACGAATAGAGATAAATTTTATTGTTCGAATGCAACGAATAGTAAAATTTATTCATTTTGTGAGTCATCGAAAAAGTTGGCAAAAACATTATCGAAGGGTTGTCGGAGGTTGTCGAAAAATCACCGAAAGCCATCATCGAAAAAATGGTCGTAGGAAAATGAAAAATGATCATCAACAGTGACCAAAGAAAAGTCATCGGCAGTAGTCGAAAAAAATTGCCGGCGACGACGAGAGTTGATAAATGGCAATAATGTGGCAAGGGTTTATCCTAAGTACATTAGGAGAGTACGAGTAATAAGGGTAATTTTTTTTTAAATTAGAGAATTTTTAAGTCTTAAAACTTTTAAAATAATGGATCTAAAAAGTTAAAAAAAAAAAGAATTATGTAGATTAAATGCACCATAAAGACTAAGAATTAAATTTTTAAGTAGTTATTTCTATTTTTTTTTTTGATTGATAAATACTCACCTACCCATAACTCTCCCAATTTACATTTAGCAAGGGCTGAGGATTCTGAATTAATTAAGACCGGGATAAATCTGCAATAGCTCTTGGAAGACTTGAACTAATTATAAAGCTCTTGGACGCAAAATTACAGCTTTTACCGGTCAAACTACCCCTCAAAATTACAAGAGTCAAAAACTTAAATTGCTTATATTAAGTAAATATCATTTTTATGTCCAAAACGCTGTGAAATTTTTTCTAACATTTGGCCTACTTATATTAAAAAGCAGTGTCACCGGGGCATATTAAGAATATAAATAATAAAATTATTATTTATATCTAATAATTTAAAATTTTAGATAATGTAATGATCAACTATCTAGCTAATAGAGTTCATCATCTTAGAGGTGGCCACAATTTCAAGGTTCATGATCTAACTGAGTCAATGAACGTGCTTCATGATGCTCTTCCAGGCAGCAATCATCCTCATCTTTCAAATATTCTGCAACCGCAAATGGAGATTGTTTCATAATAAACAAGAAAACTACAATATAGAAGAACTCTCATTTAGATTTTTGATATTAAAACACTCTCATTTGGTTTTACCTATTTAACTTTATTCTATTACCTAATTTAAAAATTATAACTGCTCAAAATTTTAAAATTGAATCAATTCCAATGGTTAGCATTATATAAATGCCCCATTTGAGATAATGATTTATTTATTTATTTTATTTTTTTATAAATTTTTTTATCGTTGTCAAATTATTATACTGTTCATCGAGATGAGTTGAAAAAAGTAATTTTTTGTAATCAAAATAGGAAAATCATTTTAAAAGAACAAAAATAAATTAAAATAAATTAATATGCCAAATTTTATATAGTTTATTTTTGATTTTAATGCACATTTTCACCTTTTAATCGATTTTTTTTCTTTCCTGGTTTTCTAATCAAGATAAATCGAAAAAATAAATATTTTTAATCAAAAAATATAAAAATTATCAAAAAAAAAAAAACAAATATATGTAAAAATCTTTAAAAAATATCCCAATAGAGCCAATACACATATGCTTATTAGAAGAAAGAAAAGCTCACCAACTTTGCGAAAACCGACATGAAAGGGACGAAAATGTGAAGCATTTATAGTATACACTATATAATATAATATCATATTCAACAAGTTGCTATATATATTCTTACCACTGTATTGATAGTCTGTGCCCTACATCACTATTTTATTCCTCTGATTTTTTCCCATTCATTTCTCTTTCACCCAAACCCTAATATTTTTTCTTCCTTCACTGCACATTCTGATAAAACTCCTAGTCTTCACCTTCTCTCTTTCCCTTCCCCATCCCTCTGTGCACCAGTTTTTTCTCAGTTCCCCCCAGATTTTCCAAATCTGGTTCTCTCCTCCTTTTCCCAATAACAAAACTTCCTATTTTTGAGGGTTTCTGACTATAAAAAGAGGGTCAAAACTCATAACCCCCATGGATATTGACCTGTTAAAATCTTTAGAATCCGAAGATCAAATGGAGTTGATCATGATGATGCAGATGGAAAAGCTTTCTGACTTCTGCGGACCCTACAATGACGTCGTCGTCGATGATCAGATGCAGACGATGGAGTTTCATGGGGGAAGTAGCAGTAGCAGCGGGGGGAACGTGCCCCAGATTATGGATAACCCACATGTTGCTTCCTCCTCGCCTGCGTATATGAATCTATCGTTCGGCAGCGGCGGCGGGGAGGTTCAAGAAACCACGGCGGCGTTTCCTTTCTTGTCCAGTGGGAGGTGGCGAGAAACCAGCGAGTTTCCTGGTGGAGCCGTGTTTCCTTCTCAGTCACAGAAGAGGAATTCAATGGCGGCAATGAGGGAGATGATCTTCCGGATAGCGGCGATGCAGCCGATTCACATTGACCCGGAGTCGGTGAAGCCGCCGAAGCGGCGGAACGTGAAGATATCGAAGGACCCTCAGAGCGTGGCGGCGCGCCACCGGAGGGAAAGGATTAGCGAGAAGATCAGGATTCTTCAAAGACTTGTCCCCGGAGGGACTAAAATGGATACCGCCTCCATGTTGGATGAAGCAATTCACTACGTGAAATTCTTGAAGACCCAGGTGCAGTCGCTAGAGCGAGCGGCCGGGAATAGGCCAGCCGGCATTGGGTTCCCGGTGGCGATGTTGAACGGAGCCTATATTCCGGTGTCCAAAGCTAATTACCAACCAGCTCAGATTAATGTTCAGCAATACTCTGATGATGCTTAATTGACACTTGACACAGAGAGAGAATCAAATTAGCTAATTTAGCTGTGATCAGTAAAAAATTTATGTCTCTACTGATTAATCCTTGGTTTGTGGGTTTGTAAAGGAAAGAGACAAATCTAATTAGTATTGTTGGTCCTATATCATTGTCGCCTCTTATTTTCATCATTAAGGCTTATTAGCGATGGTTAACTTCTAGGAAATAATTACAAGTTATCATTAACCTGTGGATCGAGAGCCCAAATTGCTCAGATCTTGTCTCTCTTATCTCTCTCTCAAATCGCCTTGGACTTAAAAGTTTGCTTTCTTCAAGATTTTTAGCTCCTGGATAGTAGAATTGATATCGAGATTAATCGCAATGCGAAGGTACCTAAAGTTGCCAAATTTTAGATAGAACAATATATAGCAAAAATGAATTGCATAACAATTTAAAGTATACTGAGGTTTGATCTCTTGAAAACTCCATTAATGCAGGTTGAGTAGTTGACAGGCCATGAAAACAGTCTTCATATAGTTTTAATCGTTTGTTTGTCAAGAAAAATACACGGAGAGAGAGAGAGAGAGAAAGAGAGAGAGAGAGAGAGAGAGAGAGAGAGAGAGATTGATGGGCATGTTCAACGGTGGGATAAGAATTGGAACCATATTTGGGCTGGAGCTATTCTTGCTATTGTGAGGTCAATTCTCACAACAAGGACTATAAAGTATGAAATTTGATAAATTATTCAATGCTGGAGCCTGTAATGCCGCAAAGTAATTTAGGTTATATATTTGTATGAATTTTATGACTTTTCATGTGAGATTCGTAGTACAGATGTGTGGCCATATTGCATTGGGATAATATAAGCTCCTGCATTAAATAATTTTCCATGAAACCCAGATGTCCAGTTGACAATAGTTCGAGAAATTCTCAATGATGTCATTCAAATTTAAGTCTCATCTAAAACAAAAGAAATCTGGCCACTCTATTCGTTTTAACGTAAAATAAATTTAAAAAAAAAATATTTTTTATGTAAAATATTTTTGTAAAAAAAGTATTTTACTATTTTTATTTTTTAGTATTTAATTGATACATGAAAAATATTTTCAAAATAAAATTTTTTATTGTTAAATTAAAATAAGATATTTTCCACAACGAAATTATGAAAAATAGTTGAATCTGGTTCGATAGCTCTTGGAATTTTGTTACTATTTGGGATAGATTTTCATGTAAATTTTTTGTGATTTTTTTGGGTATTTTTTATTTTTTTTAATTTTTTGGTCTAGAATTTTTATATTTTTGATTCATCGTTATAAAATAAATTTAAAAGTATATTCCGTTTTGTCTAAAGTTACAAAAAAAGTCTAAAAAATAGAATTATTTGAACTAACGTAAAAAACAATGTTAACTAACGCAAAAAAAAAAAGTCTTAAAAAGTTTTTTATAACCTTTTTCATCTTATATAAAAAAAATTTTAAAAATTAATAATTTTTTACATTTCTAATTTCTCATAACAAAAGAAATCTAAAATATATCATTGTTTCAACTAACGTAAAAAAAATTATTAAAAACAAAAAAAGACATCAAAAAATCTTTAAAAAAACTATTTCAAATAGTAGTTCCCATCACCATTGGTTTATGTTTTTTCATTTTAAAAATCAACCAAAAAAAATCTACAAATTTAAAAAGAATCAAACTCAAGACACGCCTCTTAAAAAATAAAGAATAACTTACCAATTTATTTTTAAAAAATATTTTTATGTTATGATATGAAATAATTTACTTAAAAGAATTATTTTACTTTTTTTTTGTTAAATGAACAATAAAAAATAAATAAAATAATTTATCAAAAAATATTTTACCTTAAAATAAACATAGTCCAAATTTGAAATTTTTTGGTTTGTGTATGAAAAAAAGGAATTGAAGTGGGAAACTCAAGTTAACTACAATCTATTCTGGACGAGACTGACTATAAGCACAATCCAATCCATCAGCCGCCGATCCAAACTTGGAAGAGAACTTGTAGTGTACAGAATAACTCAGGACTCTATTGACAACTAATTTAAAAATTAAAATTTTTAAATAATTTTAATTAAAAAATTAAATTAAATTTAAAATAAATTATTTGATAATTTAATTTTTAAATTATTTTTTTTTAAATTAGTTATTTAAATAAAAAACTAATTTTTTAACTTTTTGAATAATTTTATCTTTTATATATTTAATATTAATAATTATATATAGTTAATAGTAATAGTAAATAAGTTATGAATGACATGTATTATTTTATTTTAAAAGTGGTAGTAGTTTGAATAGAATATTCTATAAATTTATTTTTTAATTTTATTTTTTGACTTTTTAATTTTTTAATTTTTTATTTTTTATCAAATAGACAATATTAACTTTTTAATATTTTTAATCAAAAAATTTTAAAACTAAAATTGACAATCAAAGCCTTAATATCAGTCCCACCGAAAACCAAGTAAATCATATAGACGGATCAACCCTACCAAATTTAAAAGATGCACTAAAAAAAGTGTTCCATGAATATTGAAAATGCAACTTTTTAGACATTTAATCTTCAATAAATTTTACAATATTAAAAAGTAATGAGATCGAAATCACATCGTGCTAGTGTGTATTGTGTACTAATAATACTAAAGTGTTCATGTTTTAGTAATTATATTTAATATTATATAATATAATATTTTATATGTGATATTTAAAAATAAATAATAAAATTATAAAATAATATAAAAATTATACATAAAGTACTATATCATATCATATCCAAATATAATAAATAAATATGAATTAGTTATTGTGTACAATTGCCAAGATGGAAAACGAGCACCATCGAAACTTCGTACAATTTGAGGTAAGAAACACACACGGTCCTTTTCGTCAATAATAATAATATATAATAGTGCGTATAAATTAATATATAAATACATGATAATATTATATTAATAAATAAAATAGGTGAAATTAATAGTAATAAATAAAGATAAGCGAAACTAATAATATAATAAGTGAAACTAATATTAATAAATAATAAATAAGTGAAACTAATATCATAATTCGAATTTATATGATAAAACATGCAGAATTTTTATTTTTCTCACTTAAATAAGATACGAAAGAGAAGAGAGAGAGAAAGGTAGAGTAATTATTTGATAGTTTTAAAATGTAATGCCATATTATTTATGTAGTATTTTTATTTAATCTTATAATAAAAAATATTTTAAGTGAAATAATGATAGTCCAATTATTAAGTGGGTAAAAAACAAAAAGCATTCCATTTAATATGAATCGATATTTTTTATTTGTTGAATTACATAGCATTGCGGAAGCACTTAATGGCCCTCTTTAGGGTAATTTGTTATTTGCTTATTTTATTTGATTTATTTTTATTATTAATAAATTTTTTTATTGTTTAGTTAAGCTATTATATTTTTTTTTATTATTCTTATCGATATCGATTAGCTGGAAAAATTATTTTTTTAATTAAAAAATAAAAAATTTAAAAAAAATAAAAAAAAATTAAAATAAGTCAATAAATTAAATTATATATTACTTATTTTATTTTTAAATTTTTTTTTATTTTTTCAGTTCATTTTATTGTGAAAATTTAAAATAATAAAAAAATTTAATTAAAAAATTTAAAGAAAAAACAAAAAATAAAAAACAGAAGCAATCAAATTTAGTGCCAATAATTTTCCGATGGGGAAGGGGTGTGTCATAGAGTGCATGGGAAATCCACGTGAATCTCTGACATGTACATTGCAGCGGTCGGTTTTCAAAGCTCTGTTAGGGCTAATTTTGATTTATTTTTTTATTTTTTATTTTTACTGAGTTTTTTTTATATTTTAATTAAATATTTTATTTTTTTTGAATCAATTCGATAAGATGAATCGATAAAATAAAAAAATTTGATCAAAATATAAAATAAATTCATTAAAAATAAAAACAAACAACATAAAATTTAATTTATGAACTTATTTTTGTTTATTTTTATTTTTTCTGAATTTTTAAAGCTTTTAATTAAAAAGTTTATTTTTATACTTTATCTTGATAAATGGATTCAAAAATTAAAATTATTTAATTAAATAATAAAAATTATACTAAAAACAAAAATAAATTTAAAAAATCTACAAATAAACAATTATTCCAAACCGGGCCAAAACAAAACAAAACAAAACGATTGAGGGCAGCCGGGCGGGCAGGGGCATGAAGGTGATCGATGGCGTCGTTGTCCCGTCATCACTCCCCACGTGACTTCAACCAACGTGGTTGATGCAGCAGTCCTTCGTGGGTGTACACGTGGCTACACAAATTCGTTGGAAATTGCAAGCGCGCAATTGTTTTTGGTAACATGATTATTTCCCTATTTGCTTGCTTGCAAAAACATGAATTAATTATTTTGTTTAATTATTAATTGACTTATTTATTTATTTTATTTATTTATAATTTATTTATTTTATTTTTATTTATTTACTTAAATAAGTCATTTTATTTAATTAAATTCTTATTTATTTTTACTTATTTTATTTAATAACTTATTTGCTTATTAATTTAAATTTTACTTATTTGTCAAACTAAACGACGTTGCTTATTTGACTGTTTATAAGCCAAATATGCCAATAAACGATTTATCCAAACGGGCCATAGTTTTTTTTTCAAACCTTATAAAAGTTTCAAATCTATTATATTTATTTTAATAATTTTAGTCCCGTCATAAATTAAAAAAAATTTATAAATAATTTATCTCTATTTAAAAAATTAAAATTTTTTTCGTATTTTAAATTTAGGAATAAATCTTTTTGGAGAAGTTTTTTTCCTTGATTCCTGTGATTCCATAAGTTACATAACATAGACAGCACGTAAAGGAGTTGTCCTCCTTTTGCATCCGTTTTTTATTGCTGTCGTCCTCTTTTGTCGACTTTGTTCGCCATTGTTACCCTTAAGATTTTTGAGGGCTAGAATTTTCTGCGTAGGGTCGAACAGGGCGGCGAACTAAAAGTGTGAGAAAGCAAGGCGTCGTCCTTTTTCGTCATCGTCTTCCATCGCTGTCGTCCCCCCTTGTCGACTTTGTTCGTTGTCATCACGCCTATAGTTTTTAAGGGCGGAGGTTTTCTGCATGGGGTCAAGCAAGACGATGAACCAAAGATGCAAAAGAGTAAGGCAGCAAACTAGAGTATTTAACTGATACATTTATTAGTTGCATCTATGATGTGGTATCTTAACTGATAAATATATTAATTAAATACTCTGCAACACGCTTGGTGCAAAGTAGTAACTGATAATTTTATCAGTTATATTTTAACCATATAAATCTTAAAATTTATAATTGATAAATTCATCAGTTATATCTGTTGAAGGCAAACTAAAAAGATCTTCTAATTATGCATATGATTTTAGTTAAAAATTAACTGGACGGACAAACGTTGAAACAATTTTTAGATTAAATTTTTTTAAAATCGAACAATCAAATATAAAACCCGATAAATACTCCCAAAGTTAGTTTTAAGATTATACTTTTTGAAATCTAATTGGATGATTTCGATTGTTGCAATAATTTTCAGTCAACGATTCGTTGCGATTTTTGACTTCTAATCAAATTTTTGGCGCAAGGCTTTTGCTGTATTCCCGAATGCTAAACATGAACAAAGTGTAGGTTTTGATATACCGTGTTTCTCAAAATCTTCTTGATTAGGTTTAGAATTTTCAAATAACATAGAAACCTTAACCACCTAATCATGGAGTAAATAATATGAATTATGGTATCAGGTTTTATAATAGTGTATATATGGGTTATAGCAGGGACCTGTGAAGTAATAAGACATGGACTTCTAATGTAATTATGAAATCCTGTCTCAACCCAAAAATAATTTCATAAAATCATAAATTATAATTCATTCCATAAAATAATTATAATTGCACTCTCAGCCTTATTATCAAAATCGTAGTATTCGAGTTGCTTTTATTAAATACTTATTTATTCTCCACATGTTAATATTATAGATACCCAGCGATTAAATTAAATTACTGATAATTATATTTAATCGATTTTTTCAAAAACTACTTAAACCATTTCGCTTAACTTATTTGACTGCCGAATTATAAAATTTACCTCTAGGGTTTGGTTTAGTTAAAACTTATAAGGTTCCCTAAGAAAGTATCATCAATTTCAATTACTCGGGAGTAGATTCTGTCAATAATTAATATTCACCATATAATTAATATTACTATTCAACTCACAAGGATTATACACCCATACAAGATCACACCCTCTAATAAATCATAATAACGAATATTAAATATACGTAAATAATAATTATTTTGAGATTAAGAGTATAAGCACTCATAATAATCATGTGGTTTGAATTAATTTATAAAATTAATATAAAATTAACTACCTCAACTTAGTCATATTCAATACACACATAGTATATTAGCAGAATGAGTCAGAACAATTGTCAAGACAATTATTATTTTTCGTAATCATGATAGATGTACTAAAATATTATGCTATAGTCATACCGATGGTGTATCCAATTTGATTTAAATTATGAACCAAAAATTTATATTCTACAAAAATCGATAATCTAGTCTTCTGTGTATGTGCCGAACTCTACACACCAGAATAAATACTATGTAGAATGAAAAACACCTATGCAACATTAAATAAATTATGAAATGCATACATTGATCATTAAGATTCTCATAAAATGAAAAAATTAATTTTATTAAAAAATAAAATTAAATACTAAAATTAAAATCAAGATTTTTAGTATACAACCCTAACAACATCTTTCATGTGGTATCTTAACTGATAAATGTATCAATTAGATAATTTGTAACACACTTTGTGCTAAGTAGTAATGGTGATGGCAAAAGTGAGGTTTGATGGGGGTTAATGGTGATGGCGAAGGATAATGACGGCAACGACGATGGATGATGACCACAACGACGGAGGATGGAGGCAACTTTGGGATTGATGACGGTGACGACGGTGATTATGGCATGAAGGATGAAGACAGCGACGGAATTAAGGTTGTGGTGGCTGCAACGTGAGATTTTTGGAGAGATTAATTTTTGGGCAAGATTATTGGGGTGGGATTTTTTATTCCTGTTTGTGGAGGGATTTGGTCAATGAAATTTTTTGAAGATATAGTTAAGGATATTTTCGATAAACATTAATATTGTAAGACTAATTTTATTAAAAAAAATTTGATATAGCCAATCTCTAAATATTAACTGATATTTGGACTTTTTACCAAAATTTCTCTAAATTTTAATTATGGTCAATTTAAGTTTTATTCATAACTTGGTGTATATATAGTTGGTTATCTCAATTTTAATTTTTAGTCATTTTGACTATAATTTTAGTTATGATAATTTTAATTTTTTTTTTTACCCTTAGCTTAGTTCGAGTAATTTTAGTTATGATAATTTTAATTTCTTCGGACCCTTAGCTTAGTTCGAGTGGTTTGTGCCTTTGATTTTAAGGTTGAGGTCTTAAAGTTTAAACTAATGGAGGAGCATCAATTTTTTATTGATAATTTAACTATATATTAATTTACTAACATTTTTATTTATAAAAAATAGTTTTTATTTATATAAATTTAATTAAATCTAGTTACGCAATATGCCCTCAAATAGTGGGTGCACATCAATCTCATTTCTAATCAATCTAAATATAATGCAGCATACGTTGTCGTGCATTTCGCATGATTATTTTTGCATGTCATGTATCTATTTATTTTTAGTTTATTTTCTACGATTTTTGACTCATGTTGTATAACCCATTTGAAGTGATAGTAGAAAAAAAGTGACCGAGTAAAAAGTACGGTCGTGGTGATGATTAATGAGCTGTTTTAATATGAATTACATGTTCATGTATAGAAAGATCATTTGGGAAATTGTAATTGTAGATGTAACTCTTTTGATACATTGGATGAATGTAATTTGAGTTGGTGAAATCCGTTTTGTAAGACTTTAAGACCATGAATTCATAATTTATATGCATGTGAGGGCGTTGAGCAAGTGTTTCGCGTTCGATTATTTAGTTTTATATGAAATGCCATGGTTTAAGAGTTAGATTTTTGAGCTCTTGAAATGTTTATGTTTATTTAAATGTTAAATGTATGTTTTAATTTTAGATTTTTTATCATTGAAAATTATGTTCAAAATTTGTGAAAATTAACTATTTTTTTAATACTTAGAAAAATTTTCAAAATTTTGGTTGGATAGCGCTCAGGTAGTTCACCACTCGAGCAGCCGTTGGGTGGTGTTCTTGGAAAAATTTATTTTAAAAAGAGTTTTGATTGATTTTTTGGGACATCCTTTTAAACACAAATTGGCATACATGGAGGATTATTTTATAAGTAAAATGCTCTCATTTACCTACATTTTTTATGGGGGAAAACAAAACGTTTTGGCCTTAATTCAAATAAAGTTTAACTTTCACTAATCTTTTGACTCGGTTTCGTTTTAAAGTCTTTATTTTGGATTTCTTTACTATTTATATCGTGAAGTTTTATTATTACGTTTTTGGAGCGTGACAAATTGTTTTGTGATAAATTGAGAAACAGCATGACTTTGGTTCGACTTACTCTCTGGATTGGTTAATTTGCAACACAAATGATGGGATGCAGCTATTTGAAACATTGTAAAATAATAATATTTTATTTGTTATTGGCTTAATGACTAAATATTTTTATAGTAAGATGACTTTACATTTTATTTTAATACATATGCTCAAAATTACATACATAGGAGCTTATTATATTTTTCACTATTTGTAGATCTGTGTCTTTTTACTTGCAAGTACAACAAATTATATGTTAATAATTTCTTTTCATATACGAAATTGATTCGTAAATGGTAAGTTATATGTAATTGTTATTATTAAATTATCAATGACACCTAATTGCTTATTTTTACAACTTAATTCTTGGATATTTTAATCTAGGTTTGCCATGGAGCATCGTGTACAAAAATTAGTATATTGGAACCGAAGGATTGAATTTTTAATATCGCAGTCATTGACAATATCAAATTCTAAAAGAGTTCGCATACGTGTTTTTGCAGCAATGTCAAATGTAATTTCTTGATAAAATGAAAAGTACAACACTTATTCAATATTGAGTTTTAACTAACTTTTTTTTTTGGTAAAGTACAATATTTTCGATTGATCGGGTACATTGAAAAAATTTATGTTGATGAACTTTGGGTTGAATCATGCAACAATTGCTTCCAAAAGGTTGAAATATTAGATGATTTTTATGTTTTGATCGCTGTAATCGTAGAGATGTTGATATTATAATAAGGCATTATTCGTATTTTTTAGTCTAAATAATTAGTTCACACATTATTCAGAATGATTGATATTTTATTATTTATAAATTGGTACAATCCGAATATGACAATTAAAGACTCAATCGGTTCAATTAATATAATTGGAGAAGATAAAGGTGCATAGTTTATACTAAGGTGCCAAGTAAAATATTTGAACAATATGCGATGAAAAGTATAATAAATAAAGAATTAATTTAAAAACAAAAATAATATCATTGATTACGTACTAAAATTTTACTCTTAAGACTTACAATAGGAGAATGGAGACATGATGATCAAGAAATATATTTCATCATTCATTCATCGTCCAAACACATTTATAGTTCTTGCACACAAAAAAACACGTGAATTTAATTCTAATCATGTAGTAACATTTGTATTAAAAGTTGATTGGCCTGAAGAATGTTTATATATTTTTAAAAGTAATATTAAAATATTAATTTGTAAATGTATATTTGCTACATTTATAATCTTATACTGCTAATATTTGTTAACATTTTATGTTGTATAGCAAGAATGTTGTTGAAAGCACGCACGCATAATGAGATGATTACATCAGCATGACCTATTTATTTTGAAGATTTTCAAAAACGTTATCATTTTTAATTTTTTAATTTTAGCTTCTTTCAGTATTTTTAAAATTTTCAAAGTCAGACTTAGCATAAAAATATGCATTATATTTTGTAATTTTATAATGGCATTAACTAATTAAGTAAAAATACATATATTATTTATTCTAGAGAGAGAGAGTAAAGGTAGGGTGCCTCCCACAGCAGGATCCGAGGAGAGTAGTGCTTGTATCTCAAGGTTCATGCCGCACTAAAGGCCATTCATTTCCCTCATCCAAATCCCAATCCGAACCAATCCAATCTAAGGAGATATAGTAACTAATATCTAATGGCTGAGAGAAAGATTAAAAAAACATCAGAAGAGCGAGATTAGTTTGAAAAAAAGGATTGGGTTTCTCAAAATCGCAGCGTTAAATTTCAATGGTTATGGATCCACTTCAAACTTATTTAAGTGATTACAACCGTTTATTTTATAGAACTCGTTAAGAAAAATATTTATGCAAAATAATAGGCCAATTAAGTATCAATAACGGATTAAGATCCCCTCAAGACTTAGAATGCATCAAGACCCCCCAGGACTCTATTTTACGAGTTTTGGATGGGTTCACAAAAATTGTCCTAATCGTTGATTTTATAGGTTTTACAAAATTATAAAAATTCTGTTTAATAAAATATTGATAGACAAATGAACAACTGACGTTTTATTTTACAAAATAGACAATTTAAATTTAAATAACTCTTTTTAAACTAAAATTACTTATTTTTTAAAATAAAATATTATTTATTCATGTATTTCTCAATAACCGATTAAGCTAAATTTTTGCATAGATGACTTTTGTTGTAGAACTTACATGATGAACGATTCGTATTATCGTTGTGGGCCCATTTAAGACCCTAAAATGGAGTCTTGAGGAGACTAAGTCTTGATATAATATTTATCTTTAACACATTTTTTATCATCAAAATAAATATTATAATATAGTGTAACTATGATATTTAATCAATTTAATTTAGATGAATGCTTCGAATTCATTGAGATGGACTTTGAGGTGGCACAAAACAGCTAAACTTTATGGTAATTTAAAAATTAAGGTTGAAGCCCCAATTCAGAAAACATGAAAGGTGGTCAAACCAAATATTAGATACCCCATGTGAGGCTTCACACTGAGCTCCCAACATCCTCATACTGGAGGCTGTTTTGCAATTGGGAAGGGGGTACCCCATGTCCTGTCCTATAGATATAGGACATGGACCCTTCCATTCGCCAAGTGCTCTGTATCCTTAATTTTCAACGGTTTATTATTCTTTATTCATTTGGCCCACATATTACCTACATTGCAAGGTGTCGAATTGAGACTTGCTCAGGATTTAATATGATTTTGATCTTGTTTTGACGTAGAATAAGTAGTACACATATAATTTAACCCGACAAAAAAAAAAACAAGTTAAGAAGTTCAGCTCGAATAATTTTTTAAAATTTAGGTATTAAGAAAATAATAAACTGAGTCTTATAAATCATATAGAGAGGCATCTCGATGTGTAATATCAAACAATTCAAGACACCTTCTGCACCACAAGAGCTAGATACTCGGTACGTTTGAAGGAGAGCAATTCAATTCTGATACCAAGTTAAAAAATCAAACCCACACAGTTGCTTAAAACTCAAGTGTTAAGAAAACGAGAAATTGAATATTAAAAACCATACAAAGGGACCTCTAAATGGGCGAAGTGAGACAATCAAAAAATGCTGAGAGAATTAAATTTTCATTTACAAACTATTTTCGTTTAGAATGTTTTATTTTTAATTTCCTTGATTGTTGCTTAAATTGCTACCTTTTTTAAGTAGGATTTATTTTCTTACTAGAATTAAAAGTTCTACTAGCTAGTATAAATAAATATATAAATCTAAGTTCTCTTGATTTTTTTCATAAATAATATTTAAAAATTTTCTCTTCCCTCTTGAGGATTCAATGTTTTTGCTCACGCAATCGAGTTTTTATCTAATTTGCTACAACGTTAGTTAGCCTTTTGTAACATTTTTCTACGTCAATATTTTTCTATGTCAATTTTTTGCTAGAACGTTTTTTGACATGTTTTATTATTGTTACCTAACTACCACCGTCTATTTTCTCCTCCTATTGTTCTATAGCCAAATTACAAATTTGGCGTACGTTCTATTATATTATTTATATTTTAGAATAATTATTGTTCAATATATTAATTTTTAATATTGTTATTTGCTTTGTTAGTATTTTAAAATAATAACAATTTTTTTGACATGGGTCGTGATACTTGAGTTTAGAAAAGAAAATGCCATAATTAGGACTTTTCTTGGCCATATGTTGTTATTGTTAAATAAAATTTTATAATGTATATTACACCAAAATAGTGCAAGTTTCATAAAAAATATAAATGAAATTCATATTTTATACATGCACTCAAAACTTTTTTCTCCTATTCACAGACTAATCAAATTTGGTACATTCAATTTGGGTAATACACATGGCACGGCATTATCTACATTTAGCTATAATAGTGATGGTGCGATCATCGGAGATGATCTTCCACAGCTCAAATTCAACTTGAAATGGATCAATGAAACCATTAAGAAGAGGGTCAGAGTGTCTTTCGGTAGAGTCCTCTTCGATGGTTAAGTTAATTATTCGGTGGAGTAGAGGTCAAGTAAAAAAGAAAACAATTAAAATGTTTTAGAATGTGTACCTTTATTTTATGTACGTTATGCTCTTTTTATCAGATTCTCGATACAAGTGATGAATGCTTTACGTGCAAGCCATTAAGTTCGTACAATTTTATCTTCTTAACCAAAGTCACGTGCCATGTGAGACACGCACTAATTCTAGTCAGCACAAAAGCTGACCAGACAGCGAGAAAAGTTAAAGGCTAACCAGACAATAAGAATAGTTGACTAGGAGCAAATATTTAACTTCACAATTATTAGTGTGTTTAGTGGGACTAATCACTTTTTGTTATTATTTTATTCAACATGTGAAGATGTGTCATTCAGTAATTTGAATGAAGTATTACTTCAAGAGTATTGAATAATTATTCGTTGACTAGGAATTTAGACTCGCTAGACTCATCGAACACTCAGTTGAGCCATTTTAATTATTTCACTTATAGCTGATCAGTAGGTAAATATTTATTGCGATTAGAGGGGCTTGACTTCTACCGAACTGAGCCATCGTAAGGTCTGAATTTTAACTTTTTTAACTCTATTAAATAGATCGAATAACATATTACATATTATATTAAATATTGTCGGTCACAAGAAAATTCTGGTTCAATGTACCTGCAATGAATGTAACACACCGAATAAGCACACGTTGTCATGGTAATGGAGAATATCGCTATTAATTATTTATAGATAATTATTACATATATTTTTAATTCTATCATTTTATTGTAATCAGTTACAATAATATATATGATGACTCCTATCAAAATTTTACAGCTTTATTGATAGTCCTTATATATGAATAATAAATATTTACCACCTATAAAAAGTGAAAGAAGATTCATATACCATGCTTCCAATAAATTATTTTTGTTTTATCTACACATCAATCAAGTTTTAAATATTCAAGTTGTTTGACATCCATCACATAACATTCGTCAAGTTAATTTTATAGAATAATAATATTTATAATAAAGTTTTTTTTTAATTAACCAAATCTCACTATAATAGCATCTAATTACAAAGATGGTAAAACAACCGTTGGAAATAACTGGACTCTTGCTGGTAAAATAACATTTGAACCTGTTCTTATTTCTAGTTCTCTCTTACGAGTCCAAAAAGCCTGAAATCCTGAATATAAGGAATTCTTCAAAATAGAGAAGGGCGGGCAGGACTTCTACAAGAACCTCCCCTCGTAACTACAGTCTTTGAAGTACTTATCTCATTATATACTTATTTTTCCTAAAATCAAACCTAAGAACAGGTCCCACCTCGAATTCTTTTTTTCATATTACTAGCAGAAACAAAAGACTATCGATTACGAAGAACATGATTGAGAACGAAAAGAGCATAAAACTTTTTTTTTCCTTTTCTTTTATCTTCTTTTTCTCTCTTTTTTTTTTTTGATTTTTTTATCTCTTGCTCATGAGTCCCAATCTAATGAATGTATGTTGTGAAACAAAACAATAACAATGAGTTGGTTGGGTGGCTTGGATTTGGATGGGTCCCTATTTACTTGAGAATAGGACACAATCTAATCTATTGGGGACAAAATCTTTCCCCACTTGTCACTTTCTGCTAAGTGAGATGCATTTTTGGGTCCCTTTTCTCTCTAATTCTAGAATTAGAGAACATTGCAGCCATTTTTTTTTTTTGGCAGTAATTGGTATTGTTAAAACTAATTACTTATAAATTATAATTTATAATAGATGTTGTGAGTTTTTAGTAAAATTTATAACTTATAATTAAAATAAAAAAAATAATTATAAATTATAACAAAAGTTGTAAGTTTTCAAATTTTTTTATAATTTATAATTACAATTAATACGAGAAAATTAAAAACAACTATCAATAGATTTATCAAATACCCCCATATTCATGTTGAATTCAATTTGATAATTCAAATCGTTTATATTGTAGAACCTTCTGAAAAATTATTAATTTATATAAAAAAAAATTAAGTTGATCGAACATTGCTAGCCATAAAATCAATCACATTGTGTTTTTTTTTTTGAAAAAAAAATCAACAAATATAATTTTAAGAGTAAGCTGTCTAATTTTTATGGCTAATGTGATCTGGTCATGTGTCAATTAATCTTCAATTAATATAAGTTTTTTTAATAAATATTTTTCGTGCACGAATTTTATAATATGAACTATTCGAATAATCGAGTTGAATCAAGCGTGAGCCGTGTAATCTTAAACCTAGGAGGATGCTCATGGAGGGCCAGAAGCATGATCAGGAGAATTAAATTTTACTGTTCATGTAAGGACTTTATTAAGCATCTTGCAAATTTGAATGGGACCTAACCAAAATTGTTGCTAGAATGGACAGGGAAGGTACAATCAGGTTGCAAATGATCATTATTCTTTTTCCATCAGTCGGTTCTGAAAATTTTCAGACTCAAAACGAATTTAAAATATAAAATTTTAATAAATTTTAAAATAAATTTTAAAAATTTAAGTAGATTAAATATATTTTTAGTCATGTTTTAACAAAATTAAATTTACAAAAAAAAATTAAATATAACATAGTACCATTTATATATTAAGTTTTTAACTTATATATTATAAATTTTTTAACAATAAAATATTTTTTTTATTAAATATTTTGTATTTGACTATAATGAGTAAAATAAGAATTAACATTTTATGATTGGAAAGTTTTGATTTAAATATATGTTGATTGTAATTTTTAATTTTTTATATTCTAATTGTATTATTTAACATTTTAAATAATTAAAATTCTTGATGACTTAGAATAGCATTAAAATTATTATAATTTTAAAAAAAGTACTAAAAAAAGTCAACAACTTAAACTTGAGACAAAAAAATATACAAATTATAATAATTACCGCTCGTGATTTATCTAAGATCATAAACATGAATTTCTTTTAATATATTTATATTAAATATATTAAAAGGGACCACTCAATTTTTTCCTAAGAGTCGGTTATACTTTCGGTGGCATTGTCTATTTTTTCTCAGACTCAGTTATACTTTCGGTTGTCCCTTTTTTCGTTCCAAGCTCTCCTTAGTGTATGATTGGCTAAACGAAAACAAAAGGAGAGATAGCATTGGCTAGTTCACACGGGGTTTGTTTCGATTTTAATTAAACCTCTGTTAATCAACGGTGAGATTAGTTTCTTAAAAATTAACCGAGCTAAATGCAAACTGATTTGGACATCCTGAGATATTTTTAAAAAATGAGAATTTCATCACGATAATTTCTCCTACAAATCTTTTGAATCGCGCACAAATCGCACAAGATGAAACGAGCAATAAAAACAATCATAAGAATACAACACACAAAATTTACGTAGTTTAACAATTGGTGCCTATGCCCACAAACTCATAACTTTCACTATTCTCTCAAAAAATTCAAGTTGCAATGATATATCTTATGCCTAGTCAGGGTTCAGAACAAAACTCCCTTTTATATGCTATTAAGAAAATAGATATTAGAGTTAAAAACACATGGCAGTCTGCTTTATCTTGTTCGGATCCCCGTCTATGGACGGTAATCACACTATCTCACTTTGTCCGAACGCCTATTTAGATAGAAATCATATTATTATGTTCTATACATACGTCCGTCCAAATGATTTGAACAAAATCTCTACTGCTAATTTTCGTTTGAACACCCGTTAGTTGTTATTTTTTTTTTTCCTTAACAAACTTTTAGCAAAGAAATACGAGACAAAGTATGACACAAACTTAATAAACTTTTAGCAAAGAAATACGAGACAAAGTATGACACAAAAATGACGACAAAAACGATTTGGTGCCCATCCAAGCTCTTTCATTTATAAACTCAATGCTCATGTTACAAGGAATATTTTACTTTTATGTTTTTAATCTTAAACCTCACTATGTTTAGTAGTAGTCCTTCTTCAATAACCCCCAAACACCCCC